>NDXB01013292.1:50331-63587 GCA_002631895.1 Agapornis roseicollis | reverse complement strand
AAAAAAAAAAAAAAAAAAAAAAAAAAAAAAAAAAAAAAAAAAAAAAAAGACAAAGAAACCAAAAAAAAAAAACCCCAAAAAACCAGTTAAACTGCAATGAGTCTTTAAAAAGGTGTAAAACAAGAGGCTGGGGAGTTAAAGACCAGTGAACTCAACTTTAATTTCCTGAGAACTGAAAACTGAGAACTTGTAGACACCAAAGCAAATACAAGAATAAAGAGGCCAACTGATTTGCTTTTTTTCAAGTAGAAATCATGATGATCTAATTTTCTTCTGTGACAAGAAGCCTTGAGGATGGGGAGAAACAGATGTCATGCACTCACTTGAACAAAATTTTGACATTTTCTTGTATTACACTCAAACAGGTTATAATAGTCCAGACTGAAAAATGGATTAGAGAAATCTATTAGCTTCAAGGAAAACTGACAAAAAACATCTGAGTCATGATTAGTTTCTTTTACTCCCCAGACTGAAACTATTCACTCTGTATTTTTCTTCCCCAAGAGATATTCCCTGGATCCAACAGCATGAAACATTTTCATTAACCAGGAACACGGAAGAACATGTGTGTTGAATTTCAGGTCAATACAACCTGGCAAGGCTGCAAGAATGCCAGAGTTCATATTAGCCTTGAGAACCTGAAAAGTGACCAAGATGCAGCACAACAGCAATGAGCTCCAGACTACCCTTAGGGAGAAACCAACAGCCTAAATTACCAGTATGGTGGGGAAGTGTATGTGTTTTAGAGTACACAAAATGAAAATAGCATGTTGTTGAGAGAAGTAACCAGCAGTTACATAAAGAGGATCACCCTTTCATTTCACTCAGCAGTAGTAATGCTTCAGCTTCACTGCTATATTCAAACTGGACAAAAACAAAGGTGGTATGAACAACTGGAAGGAAATCCAGAAAAGATGAGAATCAGAAGCCTCAAACCATGTGGTTTCTTGAGACGTGGTCATGAAAAACTAAAAGTGCTGTCTGTTTGGAGATAAGAATTAAAGTGGACTTAAAAATTATCAAATATGTAATGGAATATTGCAAAACAAAAGGATTCTTTATGTCAGCTGAAGATAGGACAATAAGAATTTCATGTAGGAAGACAATGTTAGACCTATCCCAAAATCTAATGAGCAAGAGCAGAACACGCAGAGCAGAACATGCAATGGTAATTTGAAACGTGCAACTGCTGCCTTCTTCCTCTTGCCCTTTATACAGTTCTAATGCCTATCTGACCAAGATAGAATAAAAGGGTCAAAAACAATCACAGCAGAAGGTAGGAGTACTTGCTTGAAAGTAAAAAATAAAAATAATACAATTGAAAAGCTGCATCTCTGGACTTTGGCAGCAACAGCTCATGTGAGAGAAACACCCTCCCCTCCACCCCAAATAAAAGTAGAATTATGTGCCTGTGCCAGTCACTGCGAGAATCCATGCTGATACATGCAGAAACACCGATCTGATTATGCCATCCCAGACATGTAACTGAACACTCAGTGCCTACTAAAGCAAGTCATAATTTCAGAAAGTCCATTTCCAAAAGACCTGAATAAACTTACTACTTTATCCTAAATAGGAGATGCAATTATCTTTTCTTCTCCTTCTGTCATTTATTTTATCCTAAAAGCTGCTGTATTTTTTAGGGGAAATACATCAACTACCTTTTGATTAATACAGTCATTCCTAGCTGATTCCCACAAACACTAAATGAAGATAGATGCAGCCTAGCTACCTGCATGGAACACTGCTCCGTATAGTGGACTGGCCCAGGGCAACCAACAAGCTGTTGAGTATAAATGCTTAAATATGTACATGCAAACACCTATACTAGCAGAACTTTGCACGAAAATACCGGTAACTGGCTGTTTTTAAGAAAAATAAGGATATCTTTTTGCTTTCCTTCTCCTCTACTGTTTAATTCTAAGGGGCACAAGGGAAAGCAGCGATTAAAAACAAAGAAACTTTGAAAAAGAAGCATGAAAGAATTTCCATGGCAAGATACAAAAACTGGAAGTTGTTCAGTCTTTTGCTCTGCCTGTTTTAAGAGAAGCTGCATTCCTAAACACAGTGCTTCTCCTTCCTGTACAACTGAAGTAAGTTGTTCAAGTTGAACAATTCAGAGGTTGGTTGGTGTGTCTTCTGAGGGGCTGGTTTGTTCCTGTTTTCAGGGTTGTTTTTTTTTTTAACACTGGTGAAGACTGCCTAAGTCATACAAAGCAGAAGGTAAAAAAACCTGAAGCACATTAGGAGTTCTAGTACATTTTACCTTACGACCCACATACACAGGGATTCCAATAATCATAGCAGGAATAGCAATGCCAGCTATTAAGGCAATTCCTACAGGAGCTCCAACAAGTGTTCCTAGCTGCCACAGTATCTTCTTCTTACGGCTCCATGGTTTCTTTCCCCAAAATGTGCAACCTGAAGGGCTAATAGAAAGAAGTGTAAAGAAATTGTAAACAAATCAACATAACTATACACTACTGTTCCTTAGTTCCAAAATTATAAGGTTGAAATTACAGATGTTACGGATACCAAACATCAGTTATTTGTGGGGTTTTTTTTTATTCCTTTACAGCATATTTTGCAACATAAAGAGAAGTATTTTGTGTATAACTACATGCCAGTCTGTGATAGCTTATATAAACACAGTTTCTGTATGACTATGAAGACAGTACAGCAGCATAAAAACAACAGTGAAAATGGTAGGTATGTTAATCTAAACCCTCATTTGTTTTACTAAATCACATGTTGCATGCATGAAACTTAGGAAGGTATTTTAAGATAAAAATGTCAGCATTAATTTTAATACATGCATTAAAAACTAACTTCTCAGATATGGGTACTGTGATTCTCAAACAGGAAGAAAGTCAGACTTACAGCACCCAAGAATTTACTTTTAAGCAGTTTGGAAAACAAATTACCAACAACACAGGTATTTTTTTTTGTTCTATGTACCTTAAATAATGTAAATCTGATATCTCTTTCATACACAGCCAACAGAATTCGCAGCCACAGACAGCACAAGTCATATGATTGCAGCTTCCATCGTTCATTTTTATTATATAAGCAGCACAGCGGGGGCATGGCTTTATGTCATCAGCTGTTTAAAAATGAATATTAAAATCATACCAGTTCTTGAACAAGCAGATTTAATCAAAATATAGACAATTGTTTGAGAAAACTGACTGAAGAAAAATGGAAGTGTATTGTAAGTTTGCTTTACACATTCTGATTTAGCAGCGACTTGATAGCTTTTTGCATTTGTAAACCTTGGATTGAGTAGAACTAATGAAAACAAGGCATATTACCTCGCATTCAAGTAACTGAATAGTTAATGCATGCACTCAGTTCAAGGATTTTCTAAGCTTGATGCAACATATCTTAGAATCAGACATTAAACATGTATGTTAATACAGGACTGATAATATGGTCTCTTTAAATATAATTCTGTTTTACATTTTATGCTGTTATCAATGCTTTACTTGAATATTCAGTCTCCATTCTTATTTCTTCTTATCTTAAATCCATCCCCCCTTCCATGTCAAGTATGTTTCTTTGGTATCATGAACCTCCTCTTGAGTCCTTTTCACAGCCCTACTTAGTACTTACTCCTTACAAAAAAATATTGTGGCAAGAAAAACATTTTGGAAGTTCTCCTTGCTCCCAAGTCAAAGACTGAAAAACATGGATAAGGCACCAGCTCTATCATTAACAAACAAGGAGTCATTGAGCAACAGTGAAACACCTGCATGCTGACACAGCCACAGTTGTCATCTTCACATTATCGGTTAGCACCTGCACTTTGGGACAAGCAATTTACTCACAGCAGCAGAAACACCTTGCAGTGCCTAGTTCAGATGTCCAAATGTACTGCCTCTGTGTGCCAGGCAAGACAAAGGGAAAAGAGGCAATACCCTTGGTATAAAAAAAATCCAAAGAGGTGCAGAACCAGCACAAAACAGTAACTCTACCAACTCCAGTGCACAGAGACAGAAAGAACAGAATAGCTATTCCCAGATGGGAACAGATGCACAACCTACAGGGCAGTTACTAAACTGAGCAAGTTCGTGCAGCACAGGGCTGCTGCTGCTCATGCTGGGAGGGACTGAAAGGTCAAGAAAAGAGCTGGCATGCCAATTTATTTAAAGTTTATCTTTGAACATATTTGATAACTAGAGCAGGATGCCAATTTTTAAGGCAAGATGGGGAGCCTTGTTAAAATAAGCCAGAAAGAAAAACAGATCAGAATCTCCGAAGTCTAGGGCTGGGTTGGAGAACTATAGCTTCATTCTAGGTCCAAGAGAGAGTCTAGGTACAAGAGAGACTTTCCACCAGTATCTACCCTGACTGATCAGGCAGACACAAAGCTGCCAAATAAATCAGAGTCTGGTGTAATTGGAGCCAATTCTTACCAATAGCAAACTGGACTCCTGCTCTGGAAAACACTACTCTAAACAGTTTATCCTCTTTTTGGTAGGAGTTACAAACAAGCTTAATTTTAAGATACAGAATGGTCTGCTTTCTAGTAGATAAGCATCTGAAAAACAGAAATTAGGACTAACAAACATAGATGTCAAACACCAGAGCTGGCATCAGACTAACAGTCTGTTTTGAAAGCAAAAAATAAGTAGTTTTGAGTTTTATTCTTAACAGTTTTTATTATTGGCAGCCCTGTGAAATTTCACCTGCAGTGGAGAAAGTGTTCCCAGTGTGTGATGTAACTAACAAAGGCAGTGTGCCAAACACAGAGAGTGCTTTGCAAAGATTTTCTTCGACTTTGTATTTTTCAGCTAAGACATAAGAATTTAAAATGCCTCCAAGAGTGAAGTCAGGTGCTCTGGTCACAGAGTACTTCAAATTGTAACATTTAAAATATGAATACAAGCTTAAAATAGTAATCTTACTATCTGCTTTGTCTTTATATTTCAGAAACATATCTACCATGCTACTATTTATTCCATTCTTTGCTTTTTAAGGTTAATTGTGCAAATGTATGAAAAAAGGTATTTTACAGACACAGTATCTTAATCAGAAGTACCTGCTGCTCCAGATTCCTGGCTGTAACTAATAGATGAAGAACGAATTGTTCTCAGGCGCAGACTCTGAGCTCTCTCCTGGCGAGCAGCATCACAGGTCTGATTGGGATGCCAAATCTGCTTACAGTGGTAGCAAAACTCAGTTCCACAGCCTTCTCGTCCACACGTAAGCTTGGGACAGCTGGCACATCCAAAAGCAATCACAGCATACCTTGAATGATCAAGAGGGGCAAGAGAGAATTTTGTTACTAAAACCAATTCTACCTACAGACCAAAGCAGACAAGACAGCTGCCAGAGCAGCTGAAACAGGTACAGAGGCAGTGTACATCAGGAGTTGACATTAGGTTCCTTACCACCTCCTTCCACAACTTCACATTAGACTGTGGTTGTACAGAAATATTACAACCAGTGCAACACTTTACTATTCCCCACCTTAATAACATAGAACAGTACTGAAATATTCTGTATTTAAGGCTGTAACCTTCACAGTCACAAAGCACCACCATTTAGAAGAATGGGACAATAAAACTAGAGAAGGTATTTAAGCAAACAGAAAAAGTTATAGTTTTGAAAGTGTCCCAATCACTGTGAACATGTTTAAGCTTGATCCTTTTTATATCTGTGAGGACCCCTGCTAGGTGATCTGTCACAAACAAATTCCTCCATCAGGTTTGCATTCTAAAGTTTACAGGATGAAAACACTGTGTATTACAGTTAATATTAATCCTAAACATATATATATACACACACAAACCTTAATTCCTACCCATTGTAAATTTTTTCAATTATTTCTGCAATAGCTTTCTTTTAAATAAACTAAGTCCACTGGTAAAAACACTTAAAACTTTTCACACAAACAGTCCCCCTGAATAGACTTCAACAGACTTATAAATGCAGTGGGGCTTAAATTTATGGCTATTCAAACGAAGGTATTTCCATTTTAGAAGACTAAATTGGTTTTTTTCTTATCCTCTTCCCAATTTATAGCAGTTGTATAAATTAACTCAAAATATTATCAGTAATAATACTAAAATTATCCCCACTCACATATGTATCTGCACATTTAGCTATTACTCATTTTAGAGTAGCTAGATCTGAAGCTCTAAAGTTAATGCAAATCCTACCCCTTTTGTTGGTGTTTTGAAACAGCATGTTTGAGCTTCACTCCCCCCCAAAGTTCTGCAAACAAATAGGAGTTTTCAACCTTTAATTTAAGATGATGCAGTGACAAATAAAAGTGAGATTATGTGCTTGCCTCTTTTCAAATACTTATTACTTTCCAAGTAGAAATTTGTTTCAGTAATTGGTAGACTCTTCTATATTGTCGCCAAGTTAATCAGCTCTATTATCCCCACTTACTGCAACTGAGAAGATAATTGCTTTGTGTGTACACAAAGAGACACTGCTCCAAATGCTTCTTCAGTATACAGGGACACATTCAGGACTCACTGATGTTGTATCAAAGAATCTCAAGTGTAGACCACAGAACAAAGTATCAATTTATATCCTTCCTCCCATTGCTAATAAAGAATGGTCACATCTCTGAAAGCACTCCCCATTTGGGTCTAATTTATTACCTTTAGAAAGTTCACTTTTTAAACCAGTTATTCTCAGTTCAAACTGTACAAGATTACAGATCTAATTTCAACATTCTGCATTCATTTTACAGGTGATGTAAAAGCCAAAAGTTCTTGTCAGGCTGAGAGAAGGGACAACCAACCAAATTCAAAGTAATGAGTAAAACAAAAACCAGAGACAAAGAGCAATTAACTGAAGAAAAGATGTACAGCGAGAGGAAGAATGAAGGAATTTGCACCTTTCTGCCCAATCTGCTTTTTGCTTGACAAATGATAGGAATTGCTGCTCCTTTCTAATACTGTCAGCAATACAACCTCAGAGCAAAATCATTAAATAATTCAGACAGAAGAAATGACAGAGTGCATTTGGAATAGTGATTTACTAAGGCTTGCTAAAATGACATTGGAAATGTGATCTGGAACAAAGCCCAAAAGGGTTCCTTATCCATCCTGTTTCCCCAGGGAATGATCACCTACTTGTCAGTGTCCCCTGCACAGCCACCATAGGTAGGCTGCAGCAGGTCCAGACTTTTACAATATTTCAGGTACCATCAATAGTCAGGATGCATTTGAGCATACAACAAAAATAAGGATGAAGTAGCCCAGAATCAGAAAGTCCATGGTGCCACCAGTATGGACCATTCATGGCATTAAATTGCTTTAATAGAGAGATCCCACAGCTCCTAAGCAGCTTGTTGAGGACATTAACAATGACAACAGAGTTTCTCCTGGTTCTCCTCCTAACAAATCTCTAGTTTCTTTCTTGGGGCAGATATGATATTTTCCACTGGGACAGAATTAGTAGCAATACACTCACTACTTTGTTTCAAGATCTGTTTGGTTCCAGTTTCACCATCTTTAAGACCTATTTTTACCCCAAATAGAGTGAAAGATATCTGAAAGATATTTACTTCTTAAATAGTCTCTGTTGTTTCATGGGGGCCCATAAAGTAAACCAACCCCATTATAACAGAGTAACCTAGCTTCCTTTTTTTTTTTCCTTCCCCTTTATCACTTTTTCCCCATCAGCGATCAAAGTTTTTAGAATTATTTTCTCTTTATCTGGTCCAGATCTTTGTCCAAGCGTGTTGTCCAAACCCTGAAATGATATTACATGGGATGTTTAGTCAATGCTGAGCAGAGCCTAAGCACTGTCATGCACTATCCATTCAATTCCTTCTTACCTATTTGTGCAGTAGGTTTTTTTCTTCCTGAGATGCTCTACTTTCCACCTATTCCCTACTTATTACAGTACTTGGTTTACTTATTTTTAACTTTAAAGACAACTTTAGGAAGTCATGCTACCTCCCTGAAGTTACTGCACGTCTCCTGCTCTGGGATTAATTGCAAATTCAGTAAATGCATTCCATCCAGCTCCTTCATCAAATATTTGACCCATGCTAAAATCAGTTCAGCTACCATTGCAACCCCAATGCATTCTGCCAGCACTACGTATCAAAAACTGTTTAGGAAAAAGCCCTCCATTTTAACTGCATATTGTACAAGTTGATTAGAGTTGCCAAAGCCATGAGAAACTGAACTGCTATTGTATCACATAACTGTTAAAGTGAGTATCTGCTGATCCAAAGCTTGTGTGTACTGTGTGTGATACCTCATCGTTAAACAATGCTGGCATAGGCTGTTCAGTGGAAGTCTGAATAGCGCTTGCATCCCTAATCCTCACACCTGTACTATTCTTTCATCCCCCTCCTATGCTCCACAACGACATTAAGTCCCTGTTACCACATTCTATACCACTGCCACTTCTCCCCACCTCCCAGCGTGCTTTCTCTCATCTCCCCAGCTGATGGCAGGTGAGAGACCAGTGCTGCAGCAGGCTCCCAGCCAGGCACATACCAGCTTGCAGATACTGGTGCAGTGGCTGCCTGAAAGGCCAAACTAAAAAACATCACTGTAGGATATACTTGCAGGTATTTACTTCATTTGGAGGCACTACTGGTGGCCTCTCACCTGCTCAAGTAATATGTGGGGGGTTTTTTCCCCAAAATTCTTAGCTTAGCCTATGCTGAGTGCTCACCCCCCTCTGTCCAACACATCTGAAGGTGCTAAAAGTTTCAAAAGTGATCAGGATAAGGCTGGAAAAAAGACAAAACATGATTGCACAAGCTCGTTTCTTTAGGATGATAACCATAATGAATGATCCTGTGGAGAAGTATGCAAGTAACCAACTTCATCCAGCTTTATTTATACTAGTAATGAGAACTCCCCTCACACAAACACTGCATTAGTTTAGCTTCCTGGCAGCATACTGTGTTTTCCACAGGATTCACTCTCAGAGTAAGAAGCATGCAGGAGGCAGTTCTGGAGCAACAACTTAAATATTTGCTGTGGTTGCACATGATTGTGCTTAACTTCACTCTGAAGATCTACTTTTTATAATGGTATATTATCTATAGCAGTTATCATTACAACTTCTGACCATTTAAAGGTACTTAGGATTTACTTTTTTAACAGATGACTTATGCACAATAAATAAGTACGGTGAAGAGTCTATTAAACAAATCTGACTTTGTCTACTTACTGAAGTACTAAATCAGTATCTGAATCACCAAATCATGGTTTAACAGAAAATGATTCAACAGTTCTTATATACTTCCTGTTACCCTGAGTAACAACAGTTTGTCCAGAACACAAATGCTCAGGGAAACTTGAGCAAAGCATACCTAATCTAATAAATAAATCTATCTAGTAAAGCCTTCTAGGGGTTGTTTCCTTTTGCAGCATCAAAATATTACAGGCAAGCTATCCTGGTTCTGCCCACATGGCTGTTAAATGCTCAGGCAACCAATCCATCTCTCAAGTAATTCTCCTTGTCAAACTATACCACAGGAATGCCATCCACTTTGGACCAGAGGACATAAGGGACTATCGCCTTCTCGGCCCCAGCTTTTGACCCACATTAGCAAATTTTGTTTCATTTAAAGTATGAAAGTAAAACTGCACTTCAAGTAAGTTTCTTAACATACAGGTTAAATTTGCAACATTAGGAGCCCAAACATTCCTAAATTAGGCACATTCCTAAACAATCCTAAACATTAGGTGCCTAAACATTAATATATTAATATTTAACCTACCTAAAGGTAGATTAAATATTATAAAGTCACAAATTTGCTTTTTATCTTCCAACATTCTTCCCTTTCGTCTTTCTACTTACTGCTCCTCTATGAGGCTTTGAAACAGAGATGTCACCTTCTTCGTTTGTAGTGTGCACTGCACATCCGGATTGTAGTCATGGCTATAACCTTCAGACATTATAACACACACAATCTCTAAAATAGCAACTTGAAGGGCATTACAAGACACCAACAGCACAAAAGTGTGATGAGCTGCTCAGCAGCATTCAGCCTACTCACATCAGAATTCAGAACGGTTTCAGAACTGCTGAAGTATTAAAGCAATGATAAAACACTATGTTCCCCAGATAATAAGCAGGAACAAACTGATTATTATCTTACATTACAATCCTGTTGACAGGCAACAAGCGGTGTCTCAACCAGTCACAGGATAGATGATATCTAAGGCTGGAAAGGTTTTTTTATTGAAAAAAATCTTCAATCATTTTTCACAGTTAAAACCCACCAAAATACCCACTGGGCTTTAACAAATGGACTAAGTTAAAAGTACAGACACCAAGTTTTCACTTCTCTTCAGCTGGAGATTTGCACTGTTGCCTTGGAAGTGTAACATCTTGTTTTTTTTTGCCAGATGTAGGTACATAGCAACTACCTACCAATAAGTTCCATGACATTGCTGTAATTCCCTCTGTTTAAAAAAAAATCCTACTTGAGGATGAATTTTACATTGGAAACTGGGCTGTGGCTTAAGGAGGGTTTTTTTGTTGTTCTGGTTTTCATTTGTTGTGTTGTGCTGTTTTGGGTTTTAAGAGAATTTTACCTACCACCTACTCAAACAACACATAACAGAATGCTAAAGCAAAGCAATTAACTTTTCAAAAAGCCTAATGTTACGAACATTATTTACGCTGTCACTTTTTTGCAGATATTGGGAAACAAAGTACATACCCACAATCCGGAGCTGGGCACCACCTACAATCAGGATCCGCAACCAGCCAGCGCCTAAGCATAAACTCTTCGTATTTTTCCATCAAGATGTCATCATTTAGTATCAAACGAATATCATGAGGATTAAATCGTTCTGAGCATTCTGGACAGCTAATATTAACTCTGCTCTCAGAGATTTCTATCCGGAGATACTGACGCAAACAATCCACACACGATCTATGGTGACAAGTCATTATCTCTGGGAACCTGTCCTTGGAGTGCCGCAAAAGGCACAAGGGGCATTCCATGAAGTCTCCACTTGGTTTGTTGCTAGAGGTTGTTCCGTTATCAGAAGAGGTACACGTGGAGAAAATAGAGTTCTTGTCTGTACACATTTCTGAATGAATACTTTCAATACTTGCAATTCCATCAACACCTCCATTTAAATCCCTAGACTTGCGTTTTGTGTCTTTTTTTCTCCGAAAAAGAGAGCCCAGTGAAATTCTTCTTTTCTTTGGTGCCTTTTTAACTGATGGCAAGCTCACAGAGGAGGCAGAAGACTGGAGGTCCCGATCAGAACCCATTTGCCGATGTAAACTCATGTCTAGGTCACTCATCAGAAATGGGTTAAATTTCATATATAATGCTAATCATTTTTAAGGATCAAAATAACAGGTTCAGAGAATACAGGCATATTATTATATAATCCAGTTTGAGAGTTTTCATGCAGAAAATTCACATGAAACCGCTTCCAGCATATTCTTCTTCAGAGGAATTCCCTGTATTAGGAAGAAACAAACAAACAAAAAAACAGATTAGAAACACACCCATCACTTTTGGTTCTGAAAGGCCACAGCACTCTAATGACTTGTTATTCATATTACTACCATCTTGTCACCATCCGACATGATGCTTTTTCTGTCAGCTTGTTCTATCCTTTACATCCTCATCTTAACAAGCCTGAAATTTCCCTGTGGTCAAGGAATATCCTTCCAGCACTTAAGCAAGTGCTGAGAACAGCATCTTCACTCCCCTGCTCGCTAAGGGAGATGGTACATGGTACATGTGTAGAAATTACCATAACCCAAGGTGACAACTAAGTAAGTGTATAACACGTTCTTCTACAAAGCCTAGTAATAGGCTTACAGCATTGGAAACTTTTCTGTTTTCTTTATGCTACACTTTCCACAGGTTGTGTGCAAACCCTATATAGTTAATTGTAAGAAAGATGTGTCTATTTGGAATCTATTTAGACTGCCAGCAGGAACTGAATCATTGTGGCTACACAACTCAAGACATTCTCAAAATGTAAGGGTTCTCAGGGAAGTACCCAGATGCATTTTTATCATGCAAGGCACCTGAATATTTCAGGAAGCAGAGCTACATAGTGAGTGACAGCTAATGCTATCTTGCCCTTCAACTTCATATTGCTATTCAAGCAATCACTAGTTAAGGCAACAACATTTGATTTTCTCATTATCCTGACTTTTGTTTAAAAAAGTCCCAAACCCCAGATTCTCATCACATATAAAGCTTCAACTATTTCCAACTATTTCCTGTCTTCACAACAGGATCACTGAGATCACTGGATCAAGACTCGGAAGTTACAGAGGAAGTCTGACCAGCAGCAGGAACAGGAATCCCTCTCTGAAGAGGAAACACAGAAATAGCCCATGGGCTGTCCAGCTCACCAAAGCAACACGTGCATCACACCCACTGCTGGGCCCTCTGCAGACTACTGTAGCTTGATATTATATACATACCAGCAGGTAGCCAAGTGAACATTACTCTATTTATACTATCATCTGGTACAGTAGTACCCCATGAGAATACTATAGTAGTACCCTACCAGAATACTTCCTTCCTCAAGTGTAAGAATTTAAAAAAGAAAAACCCACCCAAACAAAACAAGGGAAATCCCCCCCCCCCCTTGTAAAACAGAGGTCATGTGGTTCAGATCACTAGACTGTTTGATTTTAAGGAAGCTTAAAAGCCTCTATAATCTGTTTTTTTCAAATGCTGAATAAGTGTTACCTCCCTCCCAAAGGAAACTCTTACCTCTGTGGAACACTATCCAAAAAAATCTTATTTTATTAAAGCGTATTTTGAGAACATAACACACTCTTCCTTCCCTCCTAAGGGAACATTTTCAGCCTGAAATCTAGTCAAAAGGAATCTTGGATACTTTACCTGCTTCTGTTCCCAGAACAAATTTAATAGCTTTATAGCCGCTGTTTCTCATTAAATGAGCTAAAGTATTCCCTTATCTGAAGAAAAAAAGGTGAAACAAATGAAACTACTCAGCAGCAATGACAGAAAGGAACATCCTTCTCTCTTGGACTTTGACATGATGTTCCAGATACATGTAGTTGATGGAGAGTGTCCAATACACAAATCCTATAGCCCATGGCTGGTGATAAATTATGTCTGTATGTCTGTATGTCTCAGAAGTACAAGACTAACCTTGAAAGCATTATTATAACTACATTCTTACTAACATCCATATGTTCACACAGATCCTACCAGACAGTGGAAAGTGCCATCCTCCCCATGCATTCAATTCAGGCAAGGCAGTGTTTTGGTGTTTGTTTGTGGGTTGCTTTTTTTTTTTTTTTTT
>NDXB01013292.1:32596-42707 GCA_002631895.1 Agapornis roseicollis | reverse complement strand
AAAAAATGAAAAAAAAAGAAAAAAAAAAAAAAAAAAAAAAAAAAAAAAAAAAAAAAAAAAAAAAAAAAAAAAAGAACAGAGAGAGACAAAAACAAAGACAGGGAAAGATTTAGCCAGGGAAACAAAAATACTTTATCCTGCCAGGAACACTGCCTCTAGCTTCCAGACAGGAAACACTCACTGCCTCCAGAAAAACCATTGGCGTCAGGAAATGGCAAAAGTACCACGAAACTTATCTCAATGCCAAACCTAATGTAGAACAAAAGGAGAACATTATAAGAGGAAGGTAAAGACAAACTGACTAGGCATCAAGCACTGATATATTTGTTTGTGAATACATGAGGTGAAAATTTCAATGTTACTGGCATTTCTTTGGGGGTAAGTTAGTGGAAAGGATTCTTCCAGTGCTGCTGAAAATAAATAAATAAAAAAGACCGGGCTGAAAAGATAGAGCCTATTCAGCATAGACAGCGCAAGAGAAGGGGAATGATCTCACAGATTCACAGAAAGAGTCTACTAGCACTATAAATAGTGTAAACAGTAGTTAAAAAGCACAAAGCAAGAGAAAGCTGAATGAATGACATTTAAAGTATACCTGATGCTGTAACTATGCTGGAAATACAATATATGTCAACCAGAGGAGTTATTCTGCCAGCACAGTTATTCCACCTACAACAACTTAATTTCCAATGCCAAAAAATATGCTATGTCAGCACACAGCAGCACTTAGCCAGTTTTAATGCAAGTTTTTCCAAACATGTTTCACTGACAGCAACAGTGTAACTACAACAAACTGGGGAGTAAGCAGTTCCTCTATGCACAAAAGCCTGCTATATCAAATGCCTAGAAAATTTTGTGCAAAAAACACCCACTCTTGGCTTTGAAGACTTACTCTTGTGAAACTTTTAGTCTTTGTTGCCTTGTAAATGGCACCCAAGCATACAGCAACACAGAAGAGTTTGTGATTCCTCTGCAAGCCACTGCACATTAGCCAGCGGTCTTATGGTCTTGCATGTCAGAAGACACTGCATCCATCACACAGTGGTGATGAAACCCTGGCAATGCTGTGATATTCTGGATTGTCTGAATGCTTCACAACAAACTTGTACAGAAAACCCAGCATTCCGATGTTCCCTGCTGTGTTCAATACATTGAGCAACAGAATACAAAGTCAGAAGAGAACGCACAGGGCCTGGAGTGATTCCACTCTGCCGGCTGAGTGCTACAGCAGCGCTTGCTGGCACAATTGGTGAGCAGCTGCCGGAAAGGAGAAAAGTAAGTGTGGGTCAAGATGTATTTGCACTATTCCACTTACTCCATGACTTTTAAATTAGCAAGCTACATCTCCACTGCCAGGCCCCATAATACAGGGAGTATTTCTGAAATACAACTCCCCTGCCCTCGTGCTTTAGAGCAGAGAGCCTTTTTCCCCAATACTTTCCCCCTCAGTATTTACACATGCATCTTTTAAATATGCTTTTGTTGGTTACTCTTTTCTTCTACACAGCATCATCTGAAACAGTTCTTTCTACACAGTTCGGCCCCTTTGCTGAACAGACTGTGATACATCACTCATTTCAAAGAATTATAGGCACAAAAGAAAAACTCCACACATAAACCAAGTATCAGGCAATTCCTAGAAAAGCAACTGTGCTTTTCTCCATTACTGTGAACAGCTAAACGCTTTCTAATTACTGACTCCAAGCAAACCTGTACTATTTCAGGCTCTGAGGTAAAAACCATACTTTGTGGTTCTCAAACAGCAACACTGGTAATACACCTTCAACTATACCCTTTTTAGTAAAACTTTATAAAAACCCCAACACCTTAAGTCAGATATAAAAGCTTCCTAGACCACAGAAACATAACATTCGGTAAACTGAATTAGTACAGAAGATGCTGCCTCTGGCCAAGAGTACTTATTAGCCTAAACCTGAGAGAAGTCCTCAAATGTTGGGATGATTTCTTTCCCTTTAAAAAGCAGAGTAAGTAATCAGTAAGCACTACAAAAGCTTCTTGCTTATTTTTTTAAATCAGCTGCAGTCCTCCAGCCAGACTTTGAATCCCATCACAGTGACACATACAATTCTGCTCTGGCCTTAAATACAGCTCTCCTGAGCTGTTTGCAGCCAGATAAATCCCAGGTGAAACAAGTATCTTACACTGAATATAAAGCACAGGCTTTCATATTTAAACGAATCTCTTCGACTTGGAAATAATCAACAATAACAAAAGTCAATTCTTTGTTCATCTTAAAAATAAAATACAGCTTTCTCTGGCAGCTCATGAATTCACAGTTTTTAAGTATTTGCTTTCTTTCTATGTGGAAGTCAACCACTAGGAATTTCAAATTGCAGTAGACGAATACTGCTTTTTTTTCTGCTTATCTAAACCTGATGCTAACACTGGGGGAAAAAAAACACAAAACAACAAAAACAAAACCAGCAAAACCTTTAGCAATACATATAGTTTGCTGCTGAGAAATACTTTACATGGGACACCAGCAAAGAACTACTACTGTAATCCCAGTTTAAAGAGCTAAAAGCAATATCCTACAACCAGAATGTCAGGCATAAATATTTACAAAACAATCTGAATGTCTGCAATAAGCAAATGGGACAACATATAGTTTGTCAAGTACATCTTCTACCCACAAAGCTCATACACCTAGAAGTATGCTACAAACACCATTCACGATGCTTCCTTCCCCTCCTCCCCTCCCCCAAATCCTGCTTCAATTCCTATATGCCATTATCCACACTAGCCAGAGTGGCTGCATGTGCGCAATACAAACCTCACCCTAACTCTGCTGACGTCAAAGTTTTCTTGCCAACAGATGTTTCTGAAGTAGTTACATTAAGCCTTCATCGTGCTGTGTAACTCAGGTTAGATTCCTGAATCAGGAAACCAATGCAGAAGAGCAGGAAGTGAGAGAGGACTACTCAATTTTTCAGTCTGAGACTGCTGCTGTATTGGGCACAGTCTAACTGGCTCATTTTCCAGGCTTCAGGTAATTCTCTGTATCAGTCAAAGGCAGAGGGAGAACAAAGCAGGGGCCATAAAAAACTGAATAGGTCAGCAGAAGCAACCAGCTAAGCAGTGACCAGAGAGTAGGCAACGCAGAGGCACAGCCTGCTGCCCTATTTGTGTTCTCCTGTTCCATCACAGCAGCTCAGCAGGAATCAGCACAAGCCCTCAACTAGCACACCTTGTCCCTTCGAGCCAGGCAGCCTGACCCAGACAGAGGGAGGGCAGACAGCAGTACATTTGTCTTCTTTTCCATCTTCAAAAACAAAGCACATGCCTCAAGTAAGAACATCTGAAATGCTCTAAAAGCAGAAACCGGAGCCAAAGCTAACAGTTTGTATGCTCTGCAGATCACTTTAAGACTAAAAGATTCCTGAAACTGCCTGCAGACACAGTGTCTATGATGGTGGCAGAATACCTCATACTAGCTATCTGGGGAATGAACAATAAATACTAAAAAGATCTCAGAAATTTACTCAAAGCACTCAGCTTTTCACAGCTATCAGGGATCACCTCTGCACTAATCCAACACAGACAACATTCTGAATTTACACTCAGAAATGTAGCAAGCCACACACAGACATGAAGGCACATTCACAAGTGGGACTGCTCATATCTCAGATCCTCAAGCTCGAGTCTGTACACAAAAGAACACTTGGAGTCCACTAATGGCACTAGGACCTTGCAAACCATCTTCACACCTCACTCTCAGCTACCCCCATACATTTACAATTAAAGGCTCCTCATTTCTATCAGAGCTTCTGTCTGACATATTTAGAGTCCCACACAAAAGAGCAGACCCTTCACAGAGGACAGCAGTAGCTGAAACAGACTTCAAATGTGGATTTTACAAACCTGCACACAAACATTCAAGGGTAACAGCACTCAGCTTCCCCAGCCACTGACAACATCACTGTTCTCAAATGAAAATCAGTTTCTGGGAGAAAAATGAGCATCTGACAGAGAAACCAGACAAACCAGAGATGGTGTTGACATTTGAACAAAAAACAAACCCAAAGAGCTTCAAGTTTCGTGTTCACAAAGGGCCACATCTGCCTCTAGATACCTGGTGACACTATCAAACATCACCTGGAGTTAACAGTGGTCAACTGTTCCAGCTCAATGGACTGTGATCTGGACAAACCTGAATTTGTGTTTGCCATCTCCCAGCAAGACTGGAAAAATACAAATACCTGGACCGGATGCCAGCTGCTCCTTGGAAAGTCAAGCTATCACAGCTTACTTCCCATCAGCTTTAAGAACCACTACACAGGTATGAATCCTAGGCTCTAGTCTCAACCCAGACCTTTCCTCTGGCTACCACAAACAATTCAACAAACACTGTTCTGTGTATTCAGGAAGGTGGTAACAGCAGAGGAAACAGCCAGGGTAAACAAACTCCAAAACTATTTGAGGTTTCAAGAATGGGGTATTATCACCAGCTCCATTCTTCAGGCAGCACACAATTGCCTGCAGCAAAGGTAAAACATCTGTGCAAGAGATTCATTTTCCCCCAGATCTGCTTTATAACAAAGGATGAAAGTTCCACAGAATTAATAAATATCCTTGATGACTGTTTCATATTTTATTTGAAATATACTTCTCTAACCTTGTTATGCTGCAATATGCTTGTGGTTTCCTTGCTAGCATGAGACAAAAATGAATCATACACTGTACCAGTGCCAAAACAGAATAATACAGGCCCAGTAACTGTTACTGAGGAACTAAAGTCCCCTGCAAAAAACCTCAGCTGCACAACTGTTTCTATTGTAGGATTAACTTTTGAAGTAATTTTGAAATTTAACAATTTTTCCCCAAAAAAGACACAAGATGGCAAATTTCTAGTAGTCCAGAAGTGAGACATTTTAATCAGATCACTTTAACGTAAGTTGTTAAAATGTTATGATTTGTTATTTAGAAGCTTCAAGTCTGTGATTTGAAATAGTAGATACTGCCACAAATTTTACTTATTTAATAAAAAAAAAAAGTCAATTTTTTCCATTTCTGGTATATTAAAGTATTTCAGTAAGGAGGGTTTATAGACTATTCTCTAACAAGTTATTCAACATTGCACTAAAAAAAAAAAGAAATCTAAAGCTGTAACTGAAATGTTATTCAGAAATTAATTCTGAGGTTTTAGCAGCTTTTTCCTGCTTAGATCTTTTAAGAATACCATTATTAAGAAAGGTATTAATGACAATTCCCTTTCTGTCCTTATTTTTCAACTCTCATGTGCAATCCCACTGTATAGCAGGCATCCTCAAATCATTCCACTGACTGGATGCTATCAAATACTGGATTGAAGGAACATAAATTATTCCTCAGAAGTAGACTGCTGCAAATTTTTAACCATTATTATTAAAGAATCCTTAAAAGAGCAAAACTGTTGCCACCCAGCAAAAGGAAATTGTCACCTTGTAGTATCACAGTTGGATACCTGTGAGAGGTGAGCAATGGAATTTAAGGAAGGAAGAAGGCCAAGGCACATTCAAAAGGATTCTAACATGAAAGCAGGTAGAGAATGTGAATAATAAATGCAAATAAACTAAACAAGAAAACCAATCTGCCAAGCCAACTGTCATGTCACAACACTAAACGCAAAAAGGAATCGTTACAGCTTACAATGCAAGACTTCTATTATTTACGTACACTAGCAAGCCTTAACTCAAATTGAAATGTATGCTGAGTGCAGCCTTTATAAATAACCGCTGGTCAGGATGACATTGTTCTGTGCAGGGAAGATAACAGCTACATTTAAAAAGATACCACTTTGTTCAGATTCAATTTTTTATATAACTGGAGTAGTTTATATCTGCCCACACTTCCCCATTAGAGAGGTTACAGCAGCTTCAGCTACATTTGCAGCTTTCCAACAGAACGGCAAAGAGTTTGTGTCAGAAGCAACTAGCAAGTTATTAAAGCCTTCCCTGTCTGGATACAATCTCTCTCCTTTCCATTAATGTCCTCCAAATGTCCAGTCACATAGTCACCTCTAGAATCACAATCCTAGAGAGAGGATTGTGTTGGTAAAACAGAAGGAGGGCGAGGCAAAGGAGACAGAAGAAATACAAAATGGGTGGAGTGCAAGATAAGCTACCAGAGAAAGCACAAGTGTCTACAACTGGCATACTGCTGCAGCATTATTCACCAATTTTACTTCACAGTAACAATATGGTATACAGATTATTGAGAGGAGGGAAGGGGAAGGGGAAGGGAAAAGATGTGACACGAATGGATCTCAAGACAGCAAGGAAAAAAAAAAAGCACAGGTTTTTAGAAGCTGCCCTTTTTCTCATTAGGTACTCCTACACAATTGTTTTACACTAGGCTAAGCGACACCTTCTACTCCCTCCTTAAGTTTGGCTTGATGACATAGATGAAAATTAATTATACAAGTCTGGATCATGCCTGTGTTTCAGCATTTGTAACAACTTTAACCTTCTATCCTATTGACATCTTTTCTAATCCTTTTACATTAGTCTGGAGTACCAAAATACACCAAGAAAGCTGAGACACCAAGTCTTTTTCGAGCAACCAGGGCAATAAAACTGTCATATTAAGATGATGTTTTTCATGTAGAATCAAGTACTTCCCATCGTGTACTGAACTGTATTACATAAAGTCCAATGCAACCATGCCCTACCTAGCCAGAATTGCATAGCAAGGCTACCATAATCACATTGCAAGTGCTAATGTGGTTACAAGAGAGACAATCTTATCCTTCTTCCGCTCCCAAAAAAGTTCTTGCCGCACTAAAAACATTATCTGCTTCTGACATATAACATTATCAAATACTCTAAGGATAACAGAAGCACACAAAGCTACACTAAGAAATGTCTGGACATCTAGCACCGTACACTTGAGTGCTCAAAAATTACGAGTAACAGAATGCAAGTTTTCCATAAAAACTAAATTCAGCATCCCCTGTCCATCCATTTGAGCGTGCAGTTGCTGCACTGGAAGACAATGCAAATGCTGTTCTAGTATCAGCACATATAATGGCTGGATGGGACTATCTGAGCCTTGTCACCACTTTCAGGGACATCTCCTCTCCTGTCCTCAAGAGATGCAACTGCAAGGTTGGTGTGGCAGATTAACTGTGGCCACTTCCTTCCCACCCATGCAGCTGGCTGTTTACTAGAGGAACAAGTTGCAAGTATAATACCATGTAGGTGAACTCTAGTGAGAGAAGATGGAAGACTACTGCTCTTTGGATGCCACTTAGTGCTCCAGCAGCTTGTTCCAAGTCTTGCTGAGAAGGGCAAGAAGCCAGATGGAAATATCCTAAAGGCTGGATCTGGCTTCTGAACTTCCTATAGGATCACACAGATATACTGATTTTTCTGAAGCTAGGCACCCACAGAACGGCATAATTTCTTATTTCCCTATTAAAGGTCACGTACTTCATATGTTGTAATTTTTTTTGCTTTACAACATTATACATTATATAACACTGAACTCACAAATACCACACAAGTCCACAAGACATATTCACCAGACTAATGGCTTCAAAACCATTAACAAATCAATCTTGAGAGCACTCCTGTGAAATCTTCATGGTAATTCTGCAATGGAAAAGTATGTTTTCAAAAATGTGCAAAATCAGAAACAGACATGAGGGCTGAAACTGCCACCTGAAATAAGATTAAGATACTGCAGTCTGTCACAGTTGTAAGACTATTTTGTGTCACATAGAAATGTATTGGTTCAGAACTTAATACTGAGCACTGACAGCAGTAGGTACCTACAGATCAACACCTGAACGTCTAAAGACAGGCATAAAGGAAAAACACCGAACTGTAATGGCCTTGCCCAACACTAGATAAACACTCTACAATTAGGGCTACCACAGACACCTCATTTCAGCATTTCCTATCCTAAGTTTATAACCCAACATGCTCCAAATAATGCGGCTGTTGTTTATAATGATTTAAATGTGAACAATATTTTGTTCTGTTGATATGGCATAAGAATTTCTCTTACAAAATTTTACAGAATTTAGTAATGTGCAGACACCAGAGGAGAAAACTTAGCTAGCATTAGCCAGAATCAGCTTCTCTTTTAAACTTTTATCCCCATTACAGATTTATATTAGTATTAGCCCATGAGTTTCTAAAAAGGAAAACAAACCTAGAAGAATACCTTCCCTTATGGAGACTACAATCTGCCCCAGCAGTATTCAAACTAAAGGTTGTGGAATACATCTCAGTGGAACAATACAAGAAATTGCGAAATAAATCTATGCACCTGCAACAGCAGACACGGTGTTAAGAGAGCTATCCAAGGCTAAGCTTCATTTAACCTTCCCATTCCTCCATTCCGAGGAACCAAATCCACATGACATGCTGGCCCTGATGTTGGCCAGTACATAGCAGGGGTTGAAGATAATATCTGTGAGCAGTCCCTTCTTTCCTTCTATAATTTTCTTTTGCAGATGCTCAAGTTTGAAAGCTACAGAAATAAATGTGTGGCAGGAGGGGAACAATAATGGGAAATAGGGAAAGCTACCATAAAAGGGAGATTTGATCTGAAAAAAATTAAAAGCAGCTGTTTCAGTATTTTCAGTCTTCATAGCTGTTCTATCTCAGCATGCAACCTTTTCTTCCTGATCTTCCTCATGGCCTACACTTATCCCTTTTCTTTCTCCCTCCACTGTTGCCTCTACTCACTACATTTTCCCTTACATCCTCTGAACTGGAGGTAGGCATCTTCCATTTTAAGCCTTTTAATCTGGCAAAGGAAGCATTTCCCCTTCTCACTTGGGTCTCTAATGACTTGATGCCTGGCAGTTGGGAGACAAAATTTAAGTATCTCACTATCTCTCAATAGCTGAAAAAGCCTAGTTTTACATGAAATATTCAGGAATTTAGGTGCACACCAACCAGTGTTTAAAGAAAATACTCAAAACCATTTTCTAAAAATTTTCCATTCTTTCCAAGCTTTCCCAAGGAAAGAATAAATACGGAACAAAGCTTCTCTAAGGAGAAAATGAAAAATAAAAAAAAGAAAACAGAAGACAACCACCGCTGCTCCCAAACACAGACATTATATATAACTTTCTCAGAACAGTTGCAAGGGAACATATTTTTAAGCAGTAAGAAAACCTTTTCTCTGCATTCTCAAAAACAATATTCAGTGAAGTTTTTGTTTGTTTAAATATCCACATTGAGCCACAAAATATAAATACTTCAGACCAACTACATTTTGAATTAAAAATAAATACCTGGATGCCTGGTTTCATAATGTAAGTATTTAAACAACCTTAATCTTATTTACAGAAAATACTGTCAGTTCTAAGCATTGTATACACATACAGCCATACACTCTTGAATAGATGAATTTTTGCTTACTTGATGATAGCAGCCCTCCACCTACCAGGACCATTTCCACTACATTGGACACTTAGCATGTGTGTTTCTTTTCATATAGTGTCAATTCTAAACACAAAACACAAACAGAAAGGATGTATTGCTCTTATTTTACAGGTAGGAGGTTAAGGCAGACAGGGTGACTTCTTTCCAAGCTCTTTCACAGACAACACAAGAACAGCCTAATGGCAGACAGAATGTGTCTTATATCACAGTCAGTGTGGGATCGCATGAGCAGTCAGCCTCCTGGGTCTGAGTTACTAAGCATTAAGGCACAGTAACTTCACAACTTGCACTCATTTGACTGTACTCTAAAATATATAGCACAGCAGTCCAGTCTCACCACCGTGACTATCCTTAAAATCATTTATAGATCCCATCACCATTTGCATCACAAATAAAGCATACATATCCCCATAGTCTCTCTCAAATATCCACTATGTCATTACAAAAAAATTTGTTTCTAGAAAAAATTTTGTTTCTCCCTTTTATTCACTCCTCATTTTACAGTACAATATCCCCTATATGACTGACATCACTGCAGAAAGAGTCCTTAAATTTTCCTTTGCTCAGCAAAATACATGGTCTGTAATGGTAACCTGGAGATATTTTAGGTCATTCAAGAGTGTGTCTTCCTCATCCTTGAAGGAACCCACATATCTAGAAGGAAGACAACTACCTGATAAAAAAAAAAAAAAAAAAAAAAAAAAAAAAAT
>NDXB01013292.1:0-32492 GCA_002631895.1 Agapornis roseicollis | reverse complement strand
GAAAAAAAAAAAAAAAAAAAAAAGACAAAAACAATCCCAAAGAACTTATTGACATTTCCAGTATGAACCTCATAAACCATAACAGAAAAAGGTCAGTACTTTTAGATAACATTTTTTGTTGTTAAGTACCTAATAAAACAATCTATACATACAAAAGTTCACTCTAAAAAGAATGTAAAAGCTTGAAGGTCTTGCCTCTGCTTCTCCAAAGTAAAGCAGCCTTCCCCAACTGAAAAATAAATATAAGACCAAGCCTGCTATACCATCACTCAAACTAATTCTGAAATATGAATTCAAAAGGACGTTAAATACTATACTACTGTAATCCCAAATTTAATTTTAAAAAGCCATTTAAGCAATTGCTTCATTTGATTATGTTTTGTAGAAGAAACTGCAAATTTTCAACTGTCTCCTAATTCAGAAATTTGTGAATTACAGCCTGAACTATAGAATCATATATATACGCCCTACTGGAAGCGCTTATCTTTTCCCAAGCCTTTGCTAGAAAAAGGATGGGATTTAGCTTTTATGTAAGACAATCTTTTGATACACCTTTAACATATTGCATATCTATATTTTACTCAATCAGCAGAAATTTTGGTTTATTAAAATATTACCATTTTAGTATAGTTCTAGATATCAGTAACAATGAGAAAAACCACACTTTTATTTCAATAATCGCTGACATTCCCAACTATCCTCAAAGGTCACTAGACCATAAGCACACAAGTTGCACAAGTACAGGATCCTGATTCCAGAGCACGCAGAACTCTACAGAACAGATGAAAGGTGAAAGACATCTCCCATTGGGCTCATGCCCTAAACATGAACTCTTAACCTCAGACTGCTTTGAAATCCAAAAAGGAAGTTTATCTCTGTGTCAGTATGCTCTAGCACTTTCTATATTGCCATCCATATAAATATCAAATCTCAATGCAGTGAATCCCCAAGGAGATCTATGGCAAGGAGCCCAACAGCCTAATGAAACACAGCTCAAAAATAAAATTACTCCTTTAAAATCAGTACTTAATTTACTACTAATATTACTCTGTATCTTCTTGTTCTCATGAGAAAAGTTCTAACTTGTCCTAATCTTTCTCATACCTGAACAGAATTGTCACTTACAGAGATGAGAGAACTTGAAGCAGCAAGGTTAGCCAGGGAAACAAGTGCATGACCACAGACTAGCAGAGGGAACTACTGTATTTATTTCTGCATCATTTGCAGCTACACACAGCCACCTGCAATACAGTAGATTATATATTTTCAAAGTATTGAAGGGTATGTGTTTCTGCTTTTGTCAGTGCGTTAACAAAAAACCAGGAAATTAATCAGATTACAGTAATAAACCTGTAGAAGAAACACCATGAAATTTTTTGGTCTTACATAAAATTCATTCTCTTTTAAAGTGACAGGAACTTCAACAAGCTGATCTAAAAAATTGGTTTCAACAGACAGCAACAATGGATTGTTCAGAGATGAAAAACAAATTTGGGTCTTTTTCTTTATTATGACATATCACAGGTTTCTTCCACAGTCTTTCTGATGCATCACATTTTCAGCTGGCTGTGGAATAAATGGGACTTAAGCAATCCATATATAAGTGCACTGACTGGAGGGAATAGCAGCCAAGATAAGAAAAGACAGGAGGGCTGCCAAATAAACATGAGTGCCAAATTACAGTGAACCCTTCATTTTCCTTCCAGCTTTGCACATGACAGGCTTTATTCTATACTCCGGTCCTCTGTTTTACAGATATGCTAGTGATACAGCATTTGCATTCCACTAAGACTTCTTTCAATAAACTTTGTTAAGAAATAAGATTACAACAACTGAAATAAACCTCAAGTTCTGAAATCACTTTCTCATGCAAGTGCAAAAGCCTGTTATCCTTGAGCACCACTTCAAGACTGTTCTCTCTCTTAAGAGGAATAAAAAATAACTGTAAAAAAACATATAGAAAAGCTAATTTCTCATGAAAATGTCTTCCCACAGAAACTAAAATGGCAGTCAAAAGCCAGATTGACTCAGGATGTCACAGTACATTTTAAGATGACTGTGTAATTGTATATACAGAGGAACAGAATCAGCCTGTAACCACGACTAGGTACCACACCACTTTAATTTCAATTTTGGACTAAAATATTTTTCCCCCATAATCCAAACTAGTATACAAGGGGGAAGAAAACCAAGCAGAACTTCATTCTAAGCAGATATGTTTTTTGTGAAGCATTATTAAACTTGTAATAGAATCCCCTTGAAACGTGCTGGATGTCTTTCAGCTGACACTGGTATCTGATTCAGTGATTTAATTCCAGGCTGCAAAGCTTTCACCGGCCACCTGCAGGGGTCAGAAATCATTGTGTCTCCCCAGCCCAATGCCTAACTTCTGTCTTCTCCCAATTTGGACTGGGGAAGGGACTTGGGTTTGGTTTGGTTTTGTTGTAAAGGCAGAGGGAAATTTGACTTCCTGTCAATCACTTTATCAGCTACATAAAAAAAAAAAAAAAAAAAAAAAAAAAAAAAAAGAAGAAGAAGAAATCTTCCTGATAGTTCAGGAGATCATGTGTAATGCATTGCATTTGTAGGAAGGAGAATTAGACTGAAGGTGGGCCAGTGAGGGAGGATGAACTATGGTGCACAGACTATGGAGTAAAATGTATTTGCAGCTGAAATAATCCTGCTGTGGAGCAATGTTCTATGAAGCCTGTGACTGAGCATGTGTTCTGGGTGGAAGCTGACAGTCTAATGAAATGGAACAGCAGAAAATAGTAATTAAAAAAAAATTACTAAAATGATAAAGATCACTGGACTCAAAGAATGTTTTTAGAAGGTGCTGATTTCCGCAGGAGAGGTGATTAACTCCAGCACCTGTGGAAGCCACTCCTCTGAACGTGATCTAAACCTTCTAGGATCAGACCCACCGTGGCAGCAGTGCTGGGATGACCTAGGCNCAAAAAAAAAAAAAAAAAAAAAAAAAAAAAAGAGATACAGCAGCAGCATTCTGATACTCTGCATATTGCTGCCAGGTAATGCACAGTCAAACCAGGTACCATACAGCAGCTCAGAGGTGAATTCCCTTCGTTTCCTTTACAGCACAGGGTGAAGTAACTCCCTGCTATTTGCATATTCCCCTATGATTACATATAACACCTCAAATAGGCCTCATATTTTATCAAAACAATCACTGAATTAAAGAAAACTTCTAATATTGTAATAGCAACCCAATTATGCAAAACAATTGGGTTTACTCTAATTTTTTTTTTTTTTCCAATCATTATTTTAAATGCCTCAGATGTCTTATCTAGCCATAAACTAGTTTGCAACCACAACTGGCAAGAGGGAAAAATTTTCAAACTGATGCCTTGCATTTCAGATGCTCCAGTAATTCAAAGTTTTGCCTTTTAAAAGGGTATTAGTATATAATTTTTGGTGGGGAATGTGAGCTCACTCAGAGTTAACTGTTAACTTAAAGCTAAGAGTGTTAAATCAAACATATATAGCCTTGAAGCTAAAACTTTAGGGCCACCTAAATATACATTAGTATTTCAGTTTTCTAACAAATGTTTTCTTTAAAAACACCCTTCCAAAAATACCAAACACAGGATGGGAAGCAACAGACTTTACTACAATGTAAGTATACTAGCCTGCTCTAACCAATACTCAGCTTGTGAAGAAAATCTTCCTTTAAAAACAAACAAACAAACTAAAAAACAAACAGTAACTTTATTCTATGGTAACAAAGTACATTTTTATCTACTGTGACTGGGATTTTTTCATGAAGATTAAAAAACTTTGATTTATGACATTGAATAATATGTCCTGATTAAAAGCAAGAAGTAGTCAGACCAATTACTGAGCTAGGGACAATATTTAGTATATAAAACATACTCCTTGTGTTCATATGTAATTTACAGCTGGTCTGGCTTGTCAAGAAGAATAAAATATTTCAGTCATCATGGACTCAGAAAATGTTTCTCCCATCTACCAAAAAACTGCTGTGAAGTAAAGCTGAACTGATAGAAATCTTAAAAATGATGCTATTTCCAGGAGATGAAAGCACTGTATTACGGAGCGTAGGATTAAAGGAGCACACTTTAATAAAAAGTTTGGATAACAGACCAGAACATAAAAAAAAAAAAAAAGCATAAAGTTTTTGAAATGTTAAACGTACACTTACAAACACAGCAAAGAGCACACACACAGCAGCCTGAGAGGATGGGGGAAGTAGTCCTTATAGGTCAACTGTGCAGAAGAAATCTAACCAAGACAGAATTCCAGAAGCATTCAATACTGTAATTATAATAAGAACAATGAAAAGAAATGGGCTTTCAACACTTTTGAACATTTGATGTGTGTATATATATAAGCTTATTTGAAGATCAAATATATTGCAGGCATTCTAATTAAGCAGCCTTTGCCAGTAAAAACTATTATATTTTAATTATATTCCTTAAGTACTGCGCTGGTTAAGCAGAGCATGAGAACAGATGCTATCTAGTCTATTTTTGGGATACTCTAGGTAAGAAGTCACTGAAGAACAAACACTGCCCTGCAGCCTCACTGCAGAAAAAATTACCTGTAGTGCCTCTTCTCATCCAGGAAGCTCGTCTCCAAGGAAAACTTTTCTTTTTGCATCACTATACTAAAGAGAGGCAACAGATGAGAATAAATTCAGTACATATTTTCCAACACTAATTCACAAAAACATTTTGGTTGCAAAAGACCCTCAAAATTATTTAGTCCAACCATTATAGAAGTATAGAATCAACCAGGTTGGAAAAGCTGTATGTTAAATTCTGTGTTCAGTTCTGGGCCCATCACTACAAGAGGGACATGGAGGTGCTGGAGCAGGTCCAGAGAAGGGTGACAGACTTGGTAAAGGGTCTGGAGCACAAGCATGATGAGGAATGACTGAGGGAACTGGGGGAGCTAGTCTGGAGAAGAGAAGGAAGGCTCAGGGGGGCTCCTACTCTGGGATATTGGTTGATGAGAAAATGAACATGAGCTGGCTTCAGTGTGCACTTGCAGCCCAGAAAGCAACTATATCCTGGGCTGCATCAAAGGGAGTGTGACCAGGAGGTCAAAGGAAGTGATCCTGCCCCTCTGCTCTTGTGAGACCTCACCTGGAGTACTGTGTGCAGTTCTAGTGCCCTTGACATAGAAAGGACATGGAACTGTTGGAACAAGTCCAGAGGAGGGTGACAAGGATGATCAGGGGACTGGAACACCTCCTGTGTGAAGATAGGCTGAGAAAGCTGAGGCTGCTGTGAATGCTCCACCTCTGGCAGCGTTCAAGGCTGGGCTGGACAAAGCCCTGGGTGGTATGGTTTAGTGTGAAGTGTCCCTGCCCATGGCAAGGGGGTTGGAATTAGATGATCTTAAGGTCCTTTCCAACCCTAATGATTCTATGATTCCACTGCTCTCTCTACAACTATCTGAAAGGTAGTTTTCTTCACAAAGAGGGCGGTCAGGCATTGGAACAGGCTGCCCAGGGCAGTGGTGGAGTCACCATCCCTGCAAGTGTGTTCATAGGTGTGTAGATGAGTCCCTCAGTGACATGGTTTAGTGGCAGCCTTGGTTGTGCTGGTGGAACAGTTGGACTTGATGATCTTAAAGGTTAACCTAACACTACCAAGTCTACCACTAAACCATATCTTCCATGTAACCTAATTCAAGGTGTCCTATACTAGTAATTCTTTTCCTATGAAAGACCCAAGATGAAAATCACTTTAGACTTACACACATTAATGAAACATATAAAAAGGTAAGTTACATTTGAGTTTTACTCATTTAAGCAAGGAAAGTGAAGTTATTTCACTTTTGAAGGAAGCTCTTTGAAGTCAGGAGCTTTGCTGTTTATTTGAAACCCTTTATTTCCTCCTACAGTTCCAAAGAAAATAGTTACACAAATACATTAGAGGAAGCAGGTGTGTAATTTCATTGAAAAGCTATTTAAGTTTCTTGAAAAAAGAAACTTCATGTCAGCACAGGAGATATTTCAAACATTTCTTTAAGTTACCTGCTAGAACATACACTTTAACATTTATCTTACTACTTTACAAAAGGAAAGCAACCACAGTCATTCCACAGTGCTAGCAAGCATTCTGCTGTATGACCCTAAGCACAAAATTAAACAACAGTACCAGGAAAACACCAGTGTCACTTCAAGTTGTAAATACTTGAAGAAAATACTAAACATCACTACAATTAAACAGTAAAATACAATACCTAGGGACATGACAGTTATAAACAAAACCTGAAACTTTTAAGCTTGACTGCAGAATTCCATAAGACACTACATTGTTTTCCAGATGCCCTCAGTTTTAGTTCAAACTTACTTATTGTATAAACCAGTTAGCACTTACAGTAACACTTGGAATTAAAACTAATTAAGAAACTTGCTTTAGTGGGAAAAAAATACATTTAACAAAACTATATCAGTGTACAAGTAGGCAACTTGCAGAGGTTTTATATTTTAATGTAACTTCCTCTAACAATGCACACAGCAACTTGATGTGGACAGAAACATGGCAGACAAGTTCTACAGGAATGCAGATAGATAAGATGTTATTTTCCTGCATTTTAAAATGTTGAATATTTAAGGAAATGAGTCTTCTCCAATGCTCAAAGCAAGATGCTCTGGTATACAGTGACTGTATGCTTCAGGAAGCTTCACTACATAGTTTGAGAGCCCTACAGATGAAGCCCTACTTAACTAGCCTAAAGGGTTTAAATTAGTACAGGTAGTTGCTCATGCTGTCTCAGTTGTAAGTTAACCTACCCTGCAACAGAAACTAAGAAAAGGGCCACCTTGCCCTCTTCTGATGTTCAATTTAAAGTGCCTATAAAATAAATTTAGCCTATATCCCTTATCTGAATGGAAACAGGGGGATTCATTTCATTATAGATGGCTGTAGGTTAGTAAATTCCAAGACAACATTAATAAATAGGAAGTGGCAACAGGTTTAACATTTTAAACCACTGTGGCTATTTGTGAAATTAACAATCTCTTTCCAACAGCAGCTAAGCTTCTAAAGTAGCTTCTTACACTACTCTGTGGGACTAACTCTCAAAAGACAATCATTTACCAGAATTTATTCTACAGGCCAGATACGAGCAGCATAAAAGAGTGCAGCATGCCTACAAAAAGCAGCAGCAGGCTTAAAGCAAGGATGGATATAGCACTTCACCATTAAACAGCAGATGTTATGGGGGAGGAGAATGTAAGCAGACAGTCAGATTAAGTCAAATTGGAAAATATAACCATGCTATTGAAAACAAAAGCTAAAGTAATAATAAGTTTAATTCACTGTGACTCACCTAATTTTTACAGTTAAGTCATTCATTTATTTCAAAAGACAGTCATTTCTTGTTAAAAGAAAGGCTAGCAACTCTTATCATTATGACTGACTGACACTTCCACTTCCAACTATTGCCAAAGCTGCTCAGAATCTTTTCAGGCAAACTGGGCTGAAAGTTGTGTACTATGATCTTCTTCAGCATTCTTGTTTCAACCAAACTATTTAAGCCAATAACAAATAAAACCCAACACATCTTAAACACAACATTTTAGTAAAGAAAATCTTACAAAAGACATAAAAAACTTTCAGTATTTCCTCTGAAAAGGTTTAGCACAAGCACACTTCAAAGCTGGAATTTGAATTCTGGCCTATGCATCTGGATGTACAGTTTATGAGCCTTCCAGAAATGTAGATATAGTGAATATTGCAAGTTCTGGGGAATGGGAGAGGAAGAGACATGGTTTTCAGCAAAAAAGCATATATTTTAATCTGCTAAAATCTCTCCCAAACTTGATCCAGCCTGTAATCAAACAGATTCTCCCTTTCACTTCCAGGCATACAATATGCTGGGTCAAAACACCAGAAAATAAAGCTAAGAAGCTGATTTACCCTTTCTAAGAAACTACTACAAAGTAGTAGCAATGTAGAAAATATTCTAATCTAATGGCAGGCGGAGGCCCAGGATTCAACTCATGGAGAGAGGAGGGGCTAGGGGGAAATAAATAAATAAAACCAAAAATGGATATAGTCCAGACTTGCTTAGACACAATCCTGAGCAACCTGACCAGGAATAGCCCTGCTCTGAGCAACGGCTGTGCTCTAAAAGCTTCTTCCAACTCAAACCATGCTGCAATTCTAACAGTGGAAGTGGTGGCTGCCAGAAGGGCAACCGAAGTCTGCACCAGAACAGGAATAGGATGGCTGAACTTCACCAGAGTGCTAGAAAGAATTTAAATTAAAAAAAAACAAAAACAAAAACCCACAAACCCAAAAACCAACATGGAGCACAGCACAGAGTGAGGAGAGGGACAGGAGCTGCTCAAGGGAAGTAACCTGGGAACTCCAGCACAGGTAAGAAACAAAACATATCTCATAAAAAAATTCAGTGAGGCAGGAGAACTGACTAGCTGATCACAACACTAGAAGAAAATGAGGTATCAATCACAGGGAAAAGGTAAGAGACCCTAAAAGAGCAACTGAACTGGAAACAGGGAGCATCTTCAAATGACAAGACAGAGACATCAGATTAGGCACTGAAAAGGTATGAGTTTAGGTTGGCTAAGATATCTTCCTAACAAAAATCCTAACTGACTACACACAAATAGGATTTGGATAAAACACTATGAAGCGTGTAGAAAGCAAAAGGTATGCTGTTAGTAACAAATAAAAAAAGCAGCCAAAGCAGCTTGTACTGTCAAAGCATGGCTTTCTCTACCACTCATCCTTCACAGTCCAAAAACATCCATAAAACCCTCTGCATAAGCACATGGATCATACTGTCTAAGGTTGATCCCTATAAAGCATGAAAGAGTATTATTAGACACCACTAGCTCAAATAGCAGCAGTCTGCCTAGTGAGTAGCTTCTAAACCTGCTGATATGATTGCAATTATTATTTTTAACAGCTAGGAAATAGCACACAAACTACAATAGAAGTAACCTCATAAAGTAAACAGAATTGAGCCCTGGAGTGTGGAAATGAGTGCTGAAGTACACGATGACAGTTTAACTGTGTGGCTGTTACCCCTTTCACCCCATAGAATCGTTGCCAGGTTCACATTTAATCAGGTCACTACTCAGTATTTTATTTGTTCTTACCCATTTGTTCTTACCCATCATGCCCCCTTATCTAATAAAAAAACCCACAAACAAAAAAAACCAAAACACACAAAAACAAGACAAGCCCCCTATATATATATATATGCGCATATATATATATATATATATAAAACCAAACCTGTATATAAATGGGCCACTGCAGAGCACGGATATGTTAGATTAATACGGCTGAAATAGTCAAATAGCATATTCATCCCACTGAAGTAGCATGGGTATTATTCCTATTAACAGACACACTATTAAAGCATACAATTAAGGATGGATTTATTTACCAACCTCAGGTGCCTGATCTGAGATACCCAAGAACATAACTTCTTTTAGGCTACGCTACACAGCAAATTACATGTTCAAAGACACCTGCAGTATCAATTTTGTACACACACGCCACCCCAACCAAACCAGTAACTACCACAACACATAGCCAGGATTCAGATAGCTCCATCAGGCATGAAGAAAGTCTTTTAAGTTTTCTGCTTTATTTTCATTTTATCTCCAAACTTATTCAAAGAAAACAACTGCCCTAGAGACTAGGTTTATTGCTGCCCAACCTAGATGGACTCATCAGTGGACATGGCAAACATATTCTAAAGAACGCTTCTGCAAGGAAGAAAAAGAAACCAGAAAGCCACAGCTGTGTACACCTTCATAAAAGCAGGCACAAAAAGCAAGCAAACTACAGTTGTTTCTTCAGCCTTAATTCTGGCATTTCTTAACATTTGAGAATTTGACCTGAAGCCTTAAAATGACAATAAACTGTGTGCAATGGAAGAGTCAGTTTCAACTTTGACACGTACAATCCTTCACATTACAAAACCAGGGCAAATAAGTCACCTATTCACTGTTGAACCCATACCTACCTGTTTCTAGTATTTCGAGTGCATTCACCATCATGTTTTCTGAGAAACAAAGTTGGACTACCAGCATCTTAAGGAATCTTCCTTGTCTTTACACTAGAAAAAGTTCTTGCATGCCACACACCATTAAAGGCTGAGCCACTCTTCACCTTCAAAATACAGCTTTGCACAATGCCTATTACAGAAGTTAAAATTACTGCACGTATGCGCACAGACATTACTCAAAGCCATACTCTAGTTAACTCCTTTGATGGCTTGACAATTACATGTTAATAAAGGTATATCTAATCTCCCTTTTTGAAGAAAATCAAATCAAACCAAGGTTTTTTCTCACCAAATAATCCAAACCCAGCCATATTCTGTTACTAGTCTACAGTAATACTGTGCAAATGAAGCACACATTTCAGACAGCTGAACTTTAAAGGTGAATAGTCTAACTTCAGGACTACATTTTACAGACAGCTTCAGTACCTACCTTGCTTTTTTACAGATGAAAGCATTGATCTAACGAAGCTCTCCATAAAGTGTTGTATTTTTGCTCATTGTACAGCCAACTGGAAGCTCCCTCCTTTCAGAGTTTAATTTGTTCTTGCACTGAATGACTTTCAGCACATAAAACATATGTTCTGCATACTCCAAAGAGGTGCATTTCACATGTGTCAGGAGGAACACCAACCATATCAAAATCCGTATTTTTATTTTTTTAAAAACCTTCAACCAGAGATGAACAAAAGCAAATTTACAGAAGGTTTAAAAGAATCTGCAGCATACTGTGGCTCTACATTTATTGTGCATATGCCATTTTCCATGTAATGGCTTTGAAAGCCACACAGTACAAATATCCCCAGAGCCTGCAGGAGATAATCCAGGTTGAAACTGACTCAGAAATTATTTGTTACCCTTAAAACAGAAAGGAAATATAGCATGAACTTTGAGATGAGGATATGATTAGATAGCCCTAAAAAAAAAAAAATAGGGCAGTACTTCGCACATCAAACAACAGAGAAAACAAACGAACAAACCAGCCAACCAAAAAAAAAATACACCAAAAAAATCCAACCAATGAAAACAAAACCATGTCACTGTCTTCACATCTTACTGAAACAACACTTCTTGGCCTATATCCAGCCACAATATTACGTTGATTAGGGCAGGGTGTAGGAGGTGGAAAGAAACCATTTTCGCTGCTTACTGTTTTAAAGAAAAAGCTGGGCAGGACTGAACAGGATGCCTCTTTTTCTTAACCCATCCCCCAGTAAACACCATCTCCTTGCAAAGCTTCAACTCAACAGCAAAAGGTAGGGTATAGTATGTGCCAGATATACCTTATCTACTAACTAAATTAACAGTGAAAACAGGAGAGAGCTTGTACTGCCTTTTTCAGATAGGCAGGCAGCATGTAATCCTAATAATCAGGATCTTTCTCTTTGTTTATCCTTGTTCTCTTTTCATTAGTTAGTTACTCCATTACCTAATTCATCTTGGAATCATCTTTAATTGTTAATAATGGAAAGACTCAGGACTCCCGTGTTGAGCTTACAGGGCCCTCTTCTATTCTTACCCTGGCTGAGTTTCTGCCTGGTGTCAGGTCACAGAAGGAAAAGTCTACTTTTCTGCAGCTACATACGACCACCAAAGATAAAGTCTGACCAAAAGCAACAGCAAATAGGAACAGGAAACAGAAGAAAGATTAAAAAAAAAGTAACTAGTTAAGTGGAAACATAAAGAGGAAAATACTTTTGGTCACTAGTTAAAAAAATTCCTCAGTCCAAATGGAGATGGCTTAAACCCATGATATTGTAAAATTAAGAAAAACAGTGAGCACAATAGCTCTTTGCAGGTTTCTTCTTTATGCCGTCCCACAGATAAACTTACACTGACTGCAGAATCTTACACTTTCAGGAAAGCAACAGCCTGGCTTCACAGACTATAAGCACTAAAGATCCCTTTGCTTAAAAAGGACCTAGAAGTTTGATACCTCCATCTCTGACCCTGAGTAAAAGGGCTTCTGGTCTCCCAAGATGTATTTTTAGCTGTGTCATATAAAGGAAAGCTTGACTCGTTTTTTTGAAAATGCAAAGTCAATCAAAAAGAAAGTATCAGATAAAGCTTCACTGGCACAATGAAACTGAGAAGGTGACTGCTTTTCTAAGGAAACTGAAACAAGGCTTTTAATTAAAAAAAAAAAAAAAAGTAATTTTAAGGCTTTATTCTGTTTATATTTGACTTTAGAGAGAGGAACACAAACTCAGAACATTGAATACACTTCAGCTGACAGTCACATTTCTTTGCATTGATCAACGTATTATATTACTACTTATGAAAATAAGAAAGGCAAGCCAAAAGTAAGATACTTCCCCATGGCTGACCTGAAAAAAAACTTCTCAGCAAGCTCTACCTTTACCAGCTGGGTGGTCCCACTACAGCCACTATTTGCTGCCATCTAACTGTTCTTTCACTATCAAATGTTTGAGGGACAACTGGATACTTACTACATGAAACATTCTGATACAAAGGAGAAAAGCCAACCAGTAGACAGCAGCAACTGCTGTCAGCTTCTTCACTTATATACAGTTCCCTTACAAAAATGTATACTGTCAAGGTACAATTAGAGCTTAATACAAGGAAGAGTGTCAGCACCAGATATAGACTGAGCATATGGTCTCCAATTTTGAGGTCATAAAAAGCCCAAAGCATTCATGAACTATTTAATCCACAGAATAAAAGCCTTTTATTTCATAAAAAAAGGTATAAATGTTTATTCTGCAGATTGATACTGCACTAAATCTGCCAGAACATCCCTCCCCTTGTCCAGTTTCACTGAAACATACTGCAAGTTCTGTGCACAGTGTACTTTCAGCAAAGGAAATACGACGTATATAGGCATGGCACCACTGGTAGTCTTTCCCTATGGAATGCAACCATTATGGTGCCAAGACAGACTCTTATTTGTCTAAAAGCAGACAGTTAACTAGGCTATTTCAAATAAATATTTAAAAACAAAACCAAGGTGCCGCAAAACTACTGTTGCGATGTCATATCCATAAACACTAACCAGGCAGTATTGCAAAATCTTCATGCCTCAACTACAACCTTCAGCCCCACCTGAACCTCTGCTATTCAGCAGATCTCCCTGTGCAGGACCACTTCACACTCCCTACAAACCATTTCTTGAAAATACAGATGACGTAAATTTGTCTCACTGGAAGCCTAACACAGGGCACTAAACAGTATAGCTGGAACTTTCTTACAGATTAAGTATTTTCAGATAAAAATAGAACTTAACTCTGTGGCTTGCAGAGTCTGGTTTTATGTGAAAAATCTGATCATTAACTGAGAAATTTAAAAGTGATACTTTGATTTATTAAGGATATGCAGCATCAGTGAAACACAATGAGAACAAAGCAACATGATTCTTACTGTAGACAGTTTCTCCAGTTAGTTCTTTTGCTGAAGCAGTTCTTCATTCACTAAATGGAACAACTGAAGGGGACAGCCAGGGGCTCCAATTCAGAATGAGCTCTAATCTGCCTTATGGGAGTAGCTAAAGGACCTATGGAAAAACATTTAACAGTAATTTGTCTCAACTATAAATGGAAACAGAACTGACACAGTCCCACAATGACAGTTTAGGCTGAACAATAACAGGATACTTGCATTAACAAGAGTTGTGTTCTACTTTGGAAGTAAAACCAAGCAACTATACCAAACACAATTGGTACAAACACTTATTTCTGCAAGATGCCCTTCAAATGTCTTGCTGAAGATATTAGGGGATATGCTGGCCCCTAAAGAGAGGAAGTTTTAATGCCTGAGGAAACACCTGTGTATATGTAACTTTTATTTAAGCTCACTTCATTAGGTCTCTTTGCTAAGCTGCTTTCAGTTAATGCAACTCTTATATCAACTTTCTAGATTGGTGCAATGTATCTAGATGTGAAGTGAACCTGATTGAAATTTGCCCTTTAGAAAAAAAAGGAAAAGCTTCAGCTGATCTTGTCTTGTAAATGGCAATTACAGCTGCAGTGTTCTGACTACCTGTCCAACAAGATGCTAGTAAGTCACCCAGCAGGTAACTGACTTCAATCCACAGTTCAAGAGTGAAAAAAGCCCAGAGCAAACTTCCCACTGAAAAAAAAAAAAAAAGTAACTTAAAACAGAAGTACTCTTACTTCTTATTTCATGGATAAACCTATAGGTAGGGTTAATTACGTCGCAACTTCCATGAAAGTGAAGCAAGCCACAGTCAAGACCTTCCTAACCTACCTTAATGAGGAAAGATCTAAGGGTGACATCACAAATGACATCTCCTGACTTTTTTCCTTCTCTGAATTCTACTTTGAAGAACTCAAAAACTATCCAAAGCTGGTATAAGCCACATTCACAGCAGGAAGAAAATTTCTAGTACAGCCCTGTAATATTCTAGTCCCACATAAAATTTACAGCTCTTTTTAGATAGCCATTGCTTTATTTTGGATCCTTGAGTACCTGCATTGAAAGAAAAAAGAAGCAAACCACCACATCAGAGAAGGACCAGCAATCAAAACCAAGAGAAAGCATAGTTCTGCAGTGCCTGAGAAGTGCCAGAAATGTACATGAAACAAGCAGAGATCACTGAAGACTAAGCTGCCCTGTGACTCAGAGGAGCAAAGGCTCTTCTCATCAACTAAAGAATAAGCTTGTAAGAAAATCTGAGATGAGGTGAACATTAGTTAACATAAGTTTGGAAAAAAATCCATCAACCTATAAGTATCAGCAATAGACCAAATCCCTACTTATACAGTAACTTATCACAAAGCACTAAGAAATAGAATTAAAAAATGAGTGCCTGAAGAAATCTTTTGAAGTAACCTTCATAGGGAAGACTGAAATTCTACTCTAAATTCTACTCTTTAGTTCAAACTCACAGTTGTTTATCTGGATTTTTATTTATTTCTGAGCTGAAGCATATCACACAATGCCTGAAAACTAATCTATATACAACACAGAAAGGTTGCAATTTTTCCTTAAGTATTTCATTGAAGATTTAAAAGACAAACTACCAGAAATTAACTATCAGACTAAATCACAGATAAAACTTCCACTTCAGAAACTGAGAAATAAAAGGAAGTCTCCTCTTGTGAAAAAAACAGGAACATTCAATTAAAAAAAAAAAAAAATGGGTTTGAGGTACTAATACACCCTCTTCCACATTCCTCCTATGGAGTGGGGGGGATCATATACTGCAACACTACTTACAGCAACCAGTTCTCTAAAGATGAATGTAACATTTTACCTTCTTAATGGAAGTCTACTTCCAGGTGCTTTTAGCAATGTGAGATTCAACACCATTCTCAGTATCTTGAAACTGTGCTTTGGACACCAATTCCTTCAGCTACACATCTTCCATCAGTTAACACAGAAGGGAAAATGGAAACTTGGAGCTAAAACAAATGCAAAAAAAGAAACATCTGAAATCAACTTCTTCATGGATAAGCCAGTGTTAGAATATTTTTACTAGTCCTTCAAAGAATCTTTTCTCATCTTAAGAATCACACTGACTCGCAACTCAGCTGCAAGTCAGAAAGCACTTTGAGTAGAGCCTAAACATGTATCCATTAACTCAGTTAAGTCAGGTGGTATAATTTATTCTACTAGGCTGGTATGTGGTTATTTACATACAATTCAGAAAACAAATCGCAACACTATGATGTCTGACCACGGGCCAGAATAAACTGCCCCCACAGTGAATATAGCTGTATTTCAGCATTCAGAATTCTTTCTTGGCACCTCCAAACTGGAATTCAGAAGTCCAGTGAAAAAATTAGGCATCTTACTCTGTTTCCCTGGAAAGAAGTGGGGGGTAGATATCTTAGTGAAAATACTGCAGCACGACTAAATAAGGATCAAAAAAGCCCAAGCAAACAGGGAAAAACGAAACCTGGACTGGTTAGGGAGAATCCCCTCCCCACTGAACAAAATCAGTCTGAAGTTTTTGTCAGGGAGAGTAGCACCTAAATGCTGGTAACTAATAAAAGGAAAAAAAAAAAAGTATATACATTTTCCACCACAAAGGGCTCTACCCAACTGCCAAAAGAATTCAAGGGCTTGTGTTCTTTCACATGTTGATAACGTTCACATAAACCAAGTTTTCCTAATGCATATATTAATGCTGGCTGTGAATCCCATTGCTGAGGGAGTGTTAATGATTCATTTACTAATGGAGAGACCAGGATTTGTACACACTACAAAGGTAAACAAATACATCTGTCAAGCATCTTCTCCTGAGGCTCAGCAAGCATAATTAATCAAAATCTGATGATTGCTCTATGCAAGAAATGTCATTTGTCTGATAAATTTAAAGAGAAGGGGAGAAAAGAAAATCACACACATTTCAATTCCTTCTTTTAGAAATGATGATCTGATGCCCTCAAACATAAAAATAGCTGACAACAGCTAGAATTCAGCACTTTATTGTGTAAAACAGTTGAAACTCTGGCACACTTCAAGAAATATGCATATAAAGTTATGTGTGTGCAAGCCTTTAACTTGGACTCATTTTGAAGAGTTGTGTTATTTACATTATGCAAAAGTGAAACTTTCATTTTCATTTTCTGACCCAAACAGGCCTCGTTCACATGCAATTAAAAAAAGTGCTCTCTCAGCTCTCTGAAAGCTTAAACTGCAAGCATTTAAATGTTTTTAGATAATAATGGCAAGATTTTGGAAACTTAAGTAATGCTACACTGTCATCGTTTCTAAGCATGCAAGTGAATTTTGTTAGGTAGGCAATTCAGAATTTATACTTCAGTTTAACCTGGGTATTAAAATGAAAAAATTCTTTTCCAATGAACTTGGTAAATAACATTTCATCAGATACTGAAACGTGGTTCTTTGGCTGGAAAAAAAACACAAACCAAACCAAAAATACACACACACACACAAAAAAAACCCAAAACACCAACACTTTGAACGAAAAAAATATTTTTTAAAATTATCAGTAGCTTTGTCTACAGTACAAGACACGTCTCCCGAACTGCCCTTTGCTTTTTATAAATAACGCTGTCCTTGATGGCAATTGAGATAAAACACTAATCAGTACCAGTGCCAACTAGGGTATTTTAACAGAAACAAGATTTGTTGTGCTCCTCACAGGGAAACACAGGCACATTTCCAGTAAGCAACCACAAGGGCATGAAGGCTTCAAATTTTGATTTCTGTGCTCAGCAATAACTGCATTCTACTGCTGTCCCTTTGGCACATCCCCATAACTCTGCTCTACTACTATCCCTTTGGCAAAACCCAATTTCCTTCTGTCAGGAAGCACTGGAGCAGAAGAGGAGAGGCAGAAGGACACCTCCCTTTTGCCAACCATCACCTCCTCAGCTCACGTACACACACGCTGGATTTCAAACCGTTACCCTTTTTTCTCTATCCCTCCAAGAGGCGCCTACAATAGTTCACTGCTAGGTGGAAAACTCCCAGCTCCGCAGAAGGACCTGGGCAACGAAAACACTCGGCAAGACGTTGGCTACAACTGCTCGCCTCCCCAGCGCCTTCACAGCCGATATGCAATATCCGCGGCCACTCGAAACGCCTTCACTCCCCCGATTCACCAGACCCGAGATGGACGGCAGAGAGATATAAACTAGAAACTCTCGGAGGCGAGCGTGCGAACCCTGACCCGTTCTGTGCCGAAGGCTCGGGAGTGGCGAGCACTGCTCTCCCCGTGCCCTACAAGTTCAAGTGCGAGACTTCCCAGGGCCGCTGCCGGGCGACAGGAGCGAGGCGCCCGCCGAAGGGCCCCCCGCGGCGCCGCGGCCCACCCGGGCGGCAAAACAGCTCCCCCCTCACAAACCCCCACCCGCCTCGCCGAGGCCAAACGAAACCCACCCGGCAGCTCCCCCACTTCACCAGTCCCCCGAGCCGGCCGTGCCCTCCTCCTCCGCCACGGCTCGGGGCGGGACGGCCCCCTCGGTCAGCTCGGGGGGAGCCGAGGGGAGACAATGGGCGCGATGACTTCACCCTCCAGCAATGTGAGGAGCAGCGGCGGACACTACCGGCTTTCCCCCGGGCCTCGGGACACCCCCAGGCCGCGGCTGCCCCGGACGCAGCCGAGACCAACCCGCGCCCTCTCCCACCCGAGCTCGGGCCCCCGCCCAGAGGCGGCTCCGGCTTAACGGCTCCGCTCCACCCCTCACCCTCCGCCACGCTCAGGGCGGCGGCTACCACCGCCGCCGGTTGAGGCCCGAGGCGGGGGACGCCCCGCACCACTGCCGAGCGCCTCCGCACCCGCTACCCCACCGCGGGCTCACCCCCGGTACCTGCGAACCGGCAGGAAGAAACGGCACCGCTCCGCCCGCCCCGGCCCGGCCCCGCGCAGGAAGCGCCCGTGTGTGTGCGCGCCCCTGTCTGTGTGTGTGTGAGGAGCGGAGGGGGCGGCGCTGCGCGGGAGGGCGGGGCGGGACAGGGGCGGTGCTGCCCGCCGAGGGGGGGGCGGTACTCGGAGGGGTGGTTTCCGCGACGCGCTGAGCTCACGCGCACAGCGGTACCGCCCCCTCGCCCTCTCCCGGCGGCCGTTGAGGGCGGTGCGTGCCCCTGGCTCTGCTGCGCGCCGCGGTCTCGCCCTGATGGGCGGGTGCGGTGTCCGCTCCCCGGTGTCGCCCAGGTCGCTGGGCCGGTGAGTGCGGAGTCCGCAGCGCTGCCAACAGCAGCGGCAATGCAGAGTGATTATTTACTGTTCCTTGGGCTCCGCTCCGGTTAAAATGTGAAAGTGCACGGAAAGGCGCATCAATAAGGTTATGACGCTGATGAACCCGCCGAAGCGGAAACGCGCTTATTCCGTGCTGTAAAATACAGGAGGATCTTCTTTTTCACTCCCCTTTTTGTCATTGGGAATGGATTTTGCCCATCTGCCTCCAACTTCCCTGCCGTGGCATTTCCTTGCGCTCCGTGGTGAGCTGCAGCAAGACCCGGGCGCCCCGGGCGCCGGCCCCGCGCTGTGGTCCCGGTCTGTCCCGAGCTGGGCTGTGTAGCTCACCCGTCCCCACCGCTCGGTTTTACGTCTGTTTTCAGTCCCGACCTCCACACGGCCTTCCATGGGATTCCCTGTTTCAGCTGCTGCCCTTTCCCACAGTCTGCCTGCTCCTGACCTCTGCTCCTGGGTGAGCTGCGAACCCCTGTTCCCTGTCCTCTGGCACATTGTAAGAACTAGTTGCACATAAAAATAGCACGTTCGTTTGAAATCGTGTGGGTTTATTTTTTTTTTCTTCTCTAGTTAATCATTCACACTGTCTCATGTCATCTCTGAATTCTCTGGAACTGGAGTTTATCCTGTGGTGACTCCGTTAAGCTGGTATGAAACCTGAAAGCGCACCCTGGAAAAAGTTATTGATTACCCAACCTGCATTTACCATGTGCAAATATGGTAAAATGAATGAAATGTACCATGCTATTCCTGTGTGATTTACAGTGCAGTCTGTTAAAGGCCTGTATGTATACCTACCTTTATTTGTGTGTATAGTTCCATTTAAGTCAATAGAACTACTTCCAGCACATCAAATTAGGAGTGAATGCAAGTCATTCTGTGGTGAGATACTTAATCTGAAATGACAGAATAGGCGATTACAACAAACAGGGTGGGGAAGTGGAAAATGAGGGTAATAGCAATGAGATTATACTGGAATTTTGGTATGCTGTGTACAAACCACAGCAGTTCCTTTACTTCAGAAAGGCAGTAGCTAGGTGAGTTAATTAGGCTCCTACAAGGTGGTAGCTAGGTCAGTTACTGCAAACATGTACATGTAATTCAAAGCATGTAAATGGTGCCATTGTATTCAGATAGATAAGATAACACAGAAGAATATACTGTTTACACAGGGTGACATCTTGGCCACTTTCTTACATATGAGATTTGGTAAAGAGAACTGGAACTGGAGAACTGAAATTCATAAAATGAGAGGAGAAAAAGGAAAGGAAAGAGTGGAGGTAAATGATGGACAGAAGATGAAGGGGGGAACAGCAAGATTAGTGTGTAGAATAGCATGATAGGACAGCGAACACATTTAGACTGGAACAGGAACATCAAACCGTTTTATCAGTTCAAGTGTGCAACCACCAATAAAACAAAAGCCAGCAACAAGGAATGCAAAGCAATGCAGTAATGTACTACTTTCTAAATGTCCAAAGGGATTCAGCAAATCAGCACAAATACCCTGAAGTCTCTTGGCTAATGCTAGAAGTCCAGGGGTTTAAAATTCTGCATCAAGAGATTGAGCAGACACTGTGGTGGTCAATGAGGGACAGAGCAAACCCCCAAGCACCCACCCTCCTGAGAGCTCTGCTGCAGAGAGCCTGTAGCCAAGTAGGTGCTTTTCATCAGAAGCATTCAAAATAGTCAATTAACAAAACACAGAAAGGACAGGGAGGAAAGAGAATCTTTTCTGCACAAAACCATACACAAAACCTGACAGTGGTTTGTTATGATATGTAGGGAAGATATATTTGCTTGCTTGCTTGCTTGCTTATTATCCTAGGATAGGTATTAAAGAAAAGTAAAGGCTGCTCAAACCCTTTAACAAAGAGGAAAATACCTCATGCACACTGCATTTTGTGAAGCATACAAGATTTAGGAAAGCAAACAAGCCTGTCTTTCCAAAACTTTCTGAAGAACATCTAGAATTAAAACATTCTGGTATATAAATGCTAGTGCTTTTTTTCTCAGTGGTATAGAATGTTGAAAGTGCATGATATGGACAACTTTATCTTAATTTAGTATAACCTCTCTCAATCTCTGCTCATATAGAGTGCTGGCCTCTGTATAGTTTCAGTACTTACAGATGAAACACTGCTATCTCATATGAAAAGGTATTGTAAAATCCATTGCCTTGGGCAAGAATTTCAGGTGTGTATGGTCTTTTCTTTAAACTTAGGTTGGAAGAGTATCAAATATGATGGGCAAATGTTTCCATGCCTCTGATCCCACATCTTAGAAAATCTTTATCTGAATATTTAACCATTGTCTTCAACGTAAAATTGTCAGACTTTTTTCTATACATAATTGTGTATTTGCTGCAGTCTCTGCCATCATCTGGTCCCCAGTCCATCATTTTTAAGGGAAAAAGAGACTTCCTCAACCTTTTCCCTTTTGACACACACATTTGTGTCCCTGACCTTTCTTTCATCTTGTTCTGATGAACAGATCTGTTCCCCCTTTGTTTGGGGATTCACCACTTTCCTACATTTTCCAGCTCAACTGTCTTGCCAATTTATTTTTTTTTTTCCTGGAGAGTTTATTTTTAGCACCCCTGATTTTAGAGATCTGTCTTACAGTGTTGCCCCACAGATGGCTGCATTTGCACAAAAAGCATAGCAGAAGATTGATGTGGCAGCAGGAACAAGTGGCATAGGGAAGGAAAAAAAACTGTCTAGATCAATTTTGCCACTGGAGAAAATGCAGTATGAAAATGCATTCTGACTTGCAACTAAAGAAGAAAGGACAAAAGCCTTTGATGAACTAAAATATATACAATATACATTGATAGAGAAACATATCTTTCGACCAGGCATGCAAAAAATGGCAATACTGACAAATACCAGTACATAACTGATAAATGTCTTGTTACATATTAGTATAGCCTAAGACACAAATTGCATGAACAGCAGTAAGTGTTGAATTCTGTCAGGCTCCTTGTTTACCATCTGTGAAAGATTGCCATACAGTGATTGTCATCGATTGTATTGAGCACAGTAGATTAAAACATACATACTTTGTAAGAAACCTAGGTTAGGATTTTCTTAAAAGGAATCATTAGAATAGAATCATAGAATCATATCCTGAAGATAAAATGAAAGTATATTTAACTAGAGGGCACCATGATGACAAGCCTAGGATAATATATCAGAGTCAAATAGAGCTATCTGATGTATATGCAACCTCACTGATCCAAGTTAGAAAGTGATAAGATACCAGTAAGCAATGTGCAGGCTGAGAACTTTCCAAAGTATCATCATGTCATAAAACATTAAAGATGAAGGCTTCCATAGCCATTTCAAACATCTCAGATATCCTACAGTTACATTATCTGATCCAATCAGTTTCTGTTATGGTCAATAAAGAAAAAGCAAGGGTAGAAAATTTAGGATATCTACAACCACAGGCTCCAAAACATGTCTATTGCAAGAAAGAAATCTGTTTAAATCAATTAAATAGGTTTATTGACAGCCCCAAAGAGAGAGAGAATAGAAATAGAGAAATCTGGATGCCTGAATACAGGAAGTTGCTCCTAAACACGTATCAGTTGTCACCTAACTTAGAAGGCTCCAAAAGGCTATAAAAGAGTGGTTTCTGGTTTATGAGCTTAATATTTCTCTAAAACCTAAAACCCCGCTTCTGGATGTAATATTTAAACTCTGGAAACTCTTCTGGAAGTCAGATGCCTAGCTGTGAGGAGCTGCAAGATGCACATGTGATACCTATGTAATTTTTTTAGAGATAGCCCTTTTTAAAGGTCAGTTGCTATAACTGTATCCTTAGGTAGCTTTAATTTGTTAGAAAAAATAATGAAAATCAAGTAAGAGTTAGCTACACCGTGAAAAGCAGCAGACTATCATTTTTGTTGCACAACACTCTTTCCATTCTAGTCCCCTGGGCCTTCCTCCTCTGTTACTCAGTAAAGCCTGAAACTTCTGGTTTTCTGGGTTGAGACTTTGTGTGCTTAGTCTCTGCCCAAAGGTGAAATAGTTTCTGGAAAGCTTGAGCAAGAATGTTTTTGCTGTTTTAAGTGTGAAAACAGTGGGTTAGGAGGAAACACTGCATAAAGGTAAAAGTGCTTGAGGGTTTTCTAAATAATTTTTCATCAGCATCAATAAATGTGAAGAGATTCAAGTCATGGTGGAAATAACCCTGTTCAGGAAAGGCCTATACTTTTTCTAAAGCTGGTCTCAACTCAGTCAGAGGGACCTTCAGGTATTTCATCTAAAGTCCATCGTTGGCAGAGCCAGAGAGCATCTAGACTTGCCCTTCCCTGAGGAGCTAATATAGTCTCAGATTTAGCTGTCCTTTGAGTCAAAACCAGTGACTCAAAGGTTTGTCTTTGCCTCTATATTTTCATGGTGACACATTGCCCTAAGCCAGGCAGCTAGGGGGCACAGGGGCAGCCCCAGTCCTAGACATCAGGAACCTCCCTGGGAACAGGCTGAGGCCAGGCTGGAATGTAAGCCCACAGTTGAGCTTGGCTCAGTGGGACCCATGGACAGACAGGGCAGCACTGTGGCCCTGCTGCAGTGTCACTGGGGCAGGGGCTAATGGCCCCAGGGGGCTGAAGTGGGGTGCCTGGGGAGGCACAGTCAGGATTGTGGGTGCCCTCAGGGTCCCAGCACAGTCTTAATGGAGAGATTGCACATGGCTTTGGCCATTCCTGGCTTCAAGAGGCGCTCGCATAGGCAGAGCTCTGTCAGGAGCACTGATGTGTGCAGCCACATTGGTGGTGGAAGAGAGCAGAGGTGGAAGGCAGTGAGAAGTGGTTGCTTTCAGTCCCAGCTTAGAGGGTACATGGTTCTGATACAGTGGCTAAGGCTGTGAGAGCCAAAAGACAGGCAGCAGTAGGGCACAGGACCTCTGTACAGAGAGAGCTTTCCTGAGCAGCATCACCCTTCCTGGCCTCAGCAGGGTAGATAGGCCATTCATGGGGAGAGTTGCCTGCTCTGCATGGGGAGCTGCAGACACAGCTCTGCCAAATTGCCTGGCAATTCCTGCTTGCAATAAAGCATGCTGCAGCCCCAGCTGCTGTCCAAGGGCGGAGGATGTGAGCAGGACACTCTAAGGTAGCCTGGTCCTCCCCAGCACCAGCAAGTGAATTATGCATGCCACATACAGCTGCTCTTTGCGCCCTGAGGCCACCCCCAGGGTGCCAGTTTCACCACAAGCACTGCACTTGTGACCCATGCCTGCCTTCCTGCCAACATCTCTGGCAAGTTTACTGTTTACTGTGGTTGCTCTCAGTGTGACCCTCATGAGGCAGCAATTGTGGCTTTTACCTCTTGCCCAGAAGTCGCCTCTGTTGTCTCTCCTTCCTGAGGTTAGCCTCCAGAGTAAGGTGGAAACCTCTTACTTCCTTTCATGAAGCTGAATCCAGATGTAAAGTAGTTACAGAAATGTCCCCAGGTCAGGAGCATCAAACTCCAATAATCCCTCCAACAGCTCCCAAGACTTCAAGACCCTTTTGGGGCAGTCATTGCACAGAGAGAGGAATGGTATATAGTTAAACCTGTGACAGAGAGCTCTAAATAGTTTTGATTCATGGTAGACAGCATACCAGAACATGCCTAGTTTGGCCATGATGCAATGTGACTGGAAGATAACTACTGGTCTCAAATGTCTTTTCCACATGCAAGGGAAGTAGCTGAAGCAGCCAAAGGTTTTCACTCTAGTCACCACTCATACCATGCTACAGAGAAGGAGGAATATCAATGAAGACCACTGACATAATGCTCCAAATATTTGATAGAGATTAGCTTTGTATATTAAGCTTCTTCATTCTGCAGCCTAAGCTGGTGCTCACAGAAATGTGTGTTGTCTTGGGCTGAGCCCCACTTCCTGATACCTCTTCCAGATACTTCCAGATACTCTGTTAGCTTTGGAGAACTATTCCAAATAGCACTTTGAGGATGCAGATTGCAAAGGATTGAGCCAAGCCCCTGCATCCATACACAAGGCTGCAGTGCCTTGAGGGTACAAGTATCTTCAAGAGCCCTGGAGAACATTACAGCAAAGGAGTGGCAACACAGCTATCTCCAGCAGTGTTGCCATCAGCTGCAGATCCAGCCCTTGTGGTAATCTTTTCTCCTGTGTGTGAAAGCAAGGAAGCTGGGCTGGCAAAGGAACCATGAAGTGTTTGTTCTGAGACTTTAAGGGCTGCCACTGTGAGCTCCAAGCCTGGAGAAAGAAGAGACCACTTCCCACAGGCTTCTTCCTTTTAGGTCCATAGCAGTCAGCCTGCACACTGAGAGGGCTTGTGGGGGGTGAGAAGGCCACAGGAGCATTGTAGGAGTCCTTTCTTTTAGTTTGCTTAAAGACCAACTTACTTCATGGTAAAGGAATACTTTAAATAGCTTTTTAAAAACTATAAGTATTTGTTACAGAATTTGAAGTGCTTTTGTCTACTTTCTAGCTTCTCTGCATTCTTGAAGCCTTTGACAGCTCAGTTTCTTGTCTGCACGGGGATGAACCAGCCACCTTTACTCAGCAGAAGAACACATGGGTTCTGGACCCATAAAAGGCAAGAAGTGAATCCTACTGGGTTAATTGAGAATGCCTATTTCTTTTGTTATCCATTAGCCATGTAACTACATAGTTGGCAGAACATTCCTGGGTATATATCAGATTGCCTACAGACCATGGTAACTGGGAGAAGATGAGCCGTGTGTTGTTGAGAATAGGCAGTGGGTCTTCATCCATAACAGCTTCTATGCTAACAACCTTCTAGATCAGCTATGCGATAATCCTTTGTACCACATCTTACAGAGTCTTGTTCAGTTCAGTCTATTTATCATGCTTAAAACTATAGGACTCGAAAACATATGCAGTTTGCACACTTTATGTGCAGTTGCATTCCTGGCAAAGTGAGGAAAATGCTCTGCTGTGTTTTCTTCCCCCTGCTGTCTAACAAAACCCCCAGGAGCTGACCCTCCACCTGGCTTCACCTCTGCCATGCTACAAATGAGTGATACAGCTCTTGGTTGGTGTGCTGACTTTGCCTGTCCTCAAAAAGAAAACTGAACTGATTTAAAACATATTTAACACATGTTTAAGGCTGCAGTTGTTAATTTCTAGAACCAGGTGTCTTGAGTTAGCCTCTTTCTTTCTTTTCATGCTAGAATTTGTCTACTGGCCCAAACTACTCAAGGCAGGAATCAGCAGATTTGGCTTCTTTGAGGGCTGTCTGCCTCCAGTCCTGCAAAAAGTGCTCTGTGTTGGTATTGCTTCCCTTTTTTTCCCCTTGGCCTGTCTTCACAGGGTTTCTTTCCCCCTGATTCCTTTCTATTTTTGTATTAGATCAGCTAAACATGACACCTAAGACTTCACTCACTCTGCCCCTCTTCACCCCCTGCACTCAGGTCTAGCCAAGATACACGGACAGAGATTTCCTCTCACCCAAGGGTAATGAGTCACAAAGTCTGGACGATGAGAAGGAAGGGTTAGAGTTTCACCTGCCTTGTGGGAGATCATTTTCTCCTTCAGATTCCATTCCTAATCCTGTACTCACTGCAGATGCAGTCTACCATAAGACCTGCAGAAGTGAGTCCTCTCTAGAGACTGCAGTTCTACCCGTTGCTTTCTGGAAGGTCGGCAGTGCTACTCATTGCTTTCTGGAAGGTGTTCATGCACCACATTTATTTCTAAAGGTTTAGAACTGACACTTGACACTAAACTTGTTCAATTTTTTTGTTTTGATTAAGTTTAACCACTGAGATAGTCCAGGTTTCTATTTGAAGCAACAAAAGGGCAGCCATACTGCTCAGCAAGCATGCTCTCACACATTGTTGTGGGTTTATCTATAATGCAGGGGATGAAGATGCATTTGGGCTAGCTCTACATGGATTCAGCCAGACATGGAACCACAGAGCACAGAGCCCAGTGATGAACAACAGCTCACCAGCTTTCCAAGCAGAGACGTGATCTGTGCTGTTGCAGCATTAATGCTGGGTCAGTTGAGATCTTGATAACCTAGTCTTGCCATTGCTGCATGATTGTTTTCTCCTTCACTTCAGTAGGGAATGATGGGTTAGAACAAGGAAAAGATATGAGATTTGGTACAAATTTATCTCCTGGAACAGTAACTGGAAACACAAATCTTTGTTCATGTGGGAGTCTTGCTGCAATGCCAGGAGTGCGTGTTTTAAGCTTTAGGTCACTCCAGTTCACCACATATTTAGCTGTCAGGTCTGGACCATACAACCTACTAACCACCAACCAGGAAAGAATTTGCCCCTCCACACGTGCATTCAGTCTTCAAAGTAAAGCAGTTCCTCTGGAGCCTTTGATATTGTCCATTGCTAGAGACAGGGCTCAGTGAAGCAATTACTTTGGTCATAATGACAGATACTCCAATGCCATCAATGTAAATCCTGTTTGTAGTGCTGAATTACAGCTTAACAGCAGAGATTTCATGACACACTCCTGATTCTGATTCCCTACCCACCTTGTGACAACTATATTGCTTGGTTACATGAAAAAATATCACTGCCTAAGAAATGACAGTAAACTTATTTTTATGAACTCTTTAGGTTCTTTGCTATTTCCTGTTTTCTTTTTGCATTTTTTGCTTTTCCTTTTTGCAGGATTTTGCATTTATTGGGACTGAATCTTTTCATTGCTTTGTAACTTCCTATTGCTCTGAAGTGATCACTTTCCAGTTTGCAGTTTCTTTCTGTGTGCTGCTAGAAGTTAGAGTCCAGTGTCACCACTGGCATTTTACTAGGTTGTAATTTACACCAGTGAAACACCTCTCCAGCCTAAAAGTGAGGTTAAGGTAGTTGTCAAAGCATGGAGGGATGCTTGCTTATTTTAGTTTTGTTGACAAAAAGGGAAAAATATCTCCAACTCACAAACTGTGTTTCTATCATCTGATAAGAAAAAACACTTGGAGGCTGCGCACCTGAAATTAGGATATGAAGGATATACCATGCTGTTCTGAAGGCTGGGGATACTTAAATAGTTTATATTCTGACACTGAAGTTATAGGCTAATGTAAACATTTTATCATATATGTAAGTCACACCATTTTTCCATGACATACTATAACCTCATGTAAACTAGTTGGCTATGAATCACCTTCTGGCTCCATCTGCCTCTCTTTTTCCAGCATAGAGAAAGCACAGATTATGATCTTAGAATCATGTTTACTACTTGAACAGTTACGGTTAGGTAAGATGAATTCTGTCCTAAGTTTAGTCAAATGACAGAAGATATCAAATGTTCCTTTCTTCCTTCCTCCACAGCATTACTAAAAATCTAGATAGAGATTCTTGCAGAGTTATTTGGTATAATAAATGCTCGTACTTAAAAGCAAAGTGCTATAATTAGTCAGTGATGATAGCTTACATAGTTTAATTTGCAAATAAACTCTTATCCCATTTGTAAGACCCTTAAACCAATTTTTCCACAGCTGGAGGATTCTGTCAGCCACATCACAACAGGCAACTGGAGGGAGGCAATGAGGGCTCTTCAGTGATTTATTTTTTTTTGCTATAGGATTCGAGCAAACAAGTTGGTGGCTTTTGTTCCTTTTTATTACACATGAAACCTTGATGTAGTGCTTGTGCAAGGACACTATAGCCAAGTAAAAGCTATTGAGAGTGCCCTGTTAGGTATTAAAGCATGTCAGGACTAATGGGGAATTAGAATCAATAGAAAGTACAAGATCACAGGTACTTCTCAGCATACTGAACTGTCACTTTTACCCTTTCAGAGTCCCTTTTTCCTGAAGGGTCCAGGCTGAGCTATCAAGCTTACTAAAGAATACCTCCCCAAAAGACCATTTGTGTCTCCTGCTTCAAGAGAGGGAAAGGGCTGGCATGTGTGATGCAGCTGGCACAGGCACCCAGACCCAACAGCTCGCAGGCATTAGTTCTGCCTTTGTAGCTCTTAGCCATCCTTGAAGAGAAGTGGTAGGCTGTTCAGCAGTGAATAAACTCACAATAGGAGGTTATAAACTCACAACTCCCTTCAGTTATAGCTGAGGCTTCAAGGAAATAAATGGTATAAACCCAGGAGACAGAACGCTACTCTGGAGCATCTGCTCTTGAGCCTCATTGCATTTCTGAATACAAGCCCCTGTTCCCCGCACAGAAGCCAGAAAAGAATAATTCTAAACATGTTGCTAAAAACAAGAATCAACCTCAGTACTGATAGGTTAGGATGACCTCAGAGACGAGAGTGTTAACATTCTCATAACACATGATGGCCTGCTTTCTTTTAGTCCTTACTGCTAAGCAAAATACAGGATGCATAAATAGAAACACTGAATATAGCATGTTGGAGATTTTTTTAGCACACTATGAAGACATGATGCCAGTAAACCTGTAATTTGAATATGTATTTTTGTTGCAAGATATAGTGTTGTGTTTTACACACAGACACATACATATAACAAGAGAAGTGAAGCTGTAAATTCTGGCCATCTCAGAAGTATTGCAGAATTCTGAAGAAGATGACAAAATGTTGCATTCAGTTGAGAAGTCAATTTAAGCAAAATACTTAGAGAAAAGATTGTTTCCTATAGAAAATGAGAAATTAAAAACAAGTGGAACTTCACTAAAGTATGTCCTGTTTTGGAGAAAACAGAGGAATTCTAAACCACAACTGGAGTTGAGCAAGTTGGCAAGTTAAACAAGTTGAGCAATTAAACTTGTTGAGCTAGTTTGATTACAAGAAGAATAATCCATAATACCTAAATATTATGTTTTCTGAAACTGAAATGGACACTAGCAGAGTATATGGTACTTCTATACCAACTGTCAAAGAAATATTCAGAATAATTCATGTATGGAATGAAGTATCAGGGCAACAAGAAAACCAGATGTAATATTTTAACAGGAGTTAGGGAAATCTTTGAGCATCCAAACTGACTAGTGCTCCTGTTGCTAAAGAAAAGTACCTAGGTGTATTTTCTGGACATTTTCCATTTCCAAGTTCCTTCATCCCTATTGCTCAAGGATCTCTCCACGTTAGAATATACATTACAGGGGAAGAAGGGTTTGATCGATAAACAAAACTGATCATTGGTATATCTCTAATCCTACTGCTGTTCTTTGGAGCCAGGTATATGAAAGACAGTTTGAAAATAGCTGTATGGAAAGAAGACTCTTTCCTTCCCCTCTTTCATGTGCACAAATATGCTTGGAGGAGGGTATTGATGGCATTTTCTTTCCTTTGGGAAACACAGGGAGCTGTTCCAACTGGCTTGGCCAGTTTGACAGAGCACAGCCCTGCCATGCACCCCCAGTTCTCTGAAGCTTGGTCACTTCCCCAACTCTTATGTCCCTACCAATTTAATGAGATTACTTTCCCTTAGTGTTTTGCAGGTTTTTCCTGTCCCTTTTTTGTTTTTCAAATTAATAATCATGCTTACTAACATCTTACCCAAAAGGGCAAGACTTCAGTACAGCTTTGGAAATGCTGCATGCTGCGAGCTTTCATTTGCCTGCTCTTTGCACCTGACTTTAGATTATTGATAGAAAAATTCAGAAAAACCATAACTTAGCCCATATAATACTCTACTAAATATCCTTCTCAGCACAACTAAAGATAGCGTCAGTGCACAGAGGAACAGTGAAACCAGTTCTTTTCAACCTGTCTAGAAATTTCCAACTGCAATCTATGGAGAGCTGCCTGGCGGTCCCCACAGACTCTTCTGATCACGTGTTGCTGGCTCCTCATCTTTTCCAGCTGCTAGCTTCTAATAAAAGCAGGGGAAAACCGGTATTCCACAGAAGTAATGAATATGACTGCCCCAGGAGTATTGTGAATGTGTACTGGAGAAAAAATGATCTCCACAACTGTGAAAGCAGGGGAGACGGAGTTTGCAAGACAGTCTTTTTGTTGACCTGCGATCTACCATACAGAAAAGCTGGATATTTGAGTGGCCCATTAAGTCCTAGTTTGATTAGCCTCTCTGGGGCCGTTCTTTAACCTCATCTTCTTCCCTACAGTTGCAATACACTGTTATAAAGCACTTTTCCTCTAAACCTAGATTCCTGGAAACTGCATGTACGAAAAGATCCTTAGCTCCTGAGGCAGAGCCATTTCTCTGCCAATACAGGACTTTTTAATAGCCCTACTCTTAATCTAATTACTTCTCCAGTCTAGTTTAAAATTTTCTCAGTCAGTGCAGAATTCAAACAAAATTGTAGGCTGTATGAATAAGCCCAGCTGAATGGGAATTTTATCTGACTAAAAGGTCAGGTTTGGCCTCTGAAGAACAGCCTGTGTGGTAATGAGCATTGGGCTCCCTTGAAAATTGCAATTGTATGGAAATGTCACAAGAATACATGTATCTTCATTTCAAGAACTTTCTTTCCTTTCCTGTCTGGGTTGCTTGAAACCATGACTGAGGTATTTTACAATGCAGCTTTTACAGATGATCAGTGTAGAGTCATAGAATGGTTTAGGTTGGAAGGGACCTTAAAGATTATCTAGTCGCATGGGCAGAGACACCTTCCACTAGACCAGGTTGCTCCAAACTCCATCCAACCTGGCCTTGAGCACTGCCAAGGATGGGACAGCCACAACTTCTCTGGGTAACCTGTTCCAAGTGCTTCAGCACCCTCAAAGTGACAGATTTATTCCTAATAACTACTCTAAATCTACTCTCTTACAGTTTAACATCTCTTCTACAATCAGAGAGCAGCATTGAAAGTAACAGATCTACAGATAAGAGAAAAATGAGTTGTAGCTGTGCTTAGGCTTGTCACTTCGTGTTTTTTCAGAAGATGATGTGGATCAAATCCTGCCTTCGCACCCATGGGACCTCACAGCAGGTTGGAGAGTGGAGGGGCTCAGCCTGGTTCCACACACCACTCACTGAGGGACTGCCTGGAATTCAGATTCCTGAGACACTACTCACCTCTAAGCACTGAAGCTGGGGAGAACCCCTTTCATTTCAGATCCGCAGGACAGTGAGAAGAGCGTGCAGCAAACTCACTGCCCTGGACTGCAACAGAGCAGTCTTTGGCCTCTTCAGGACCTGCTTAGGAAGGTTCCATGGGATATAGCTCTAGAGGGCAGGGGGGCCCAAGACTGCTGGATGATATTCAAGGATCACCTGCTACAAGCTCAGGAGTGTTGCATCCCAACTAGAAGGAAGTGCAGCAGAAGGACCAGGAGACCTGCTTGGATGGATAAGGAGCTGCTGAGAAAACTACAAAGGAAGAAAGAGTCTTATAAAAGGTGGAAGCAAAGACAGGCAGCCTGGGATGAATACAGGGATGTTGTCCGGGAAGGTAGGGACCAGGTTAGGAAAGCTAAAGCCCAGTTAGAATTAAACTTAGCTAGGAATGTTAAAGATAACAGGAAGGGATTTCATAGGTAGATAGCAAATAAAGACAAACTAGGGACAACATAGGCTCCCTCCGGAAGCTATCGGGAGAACTGGCTACACAGGATTTGGAGAAGGATGAGCTTCTTAATGACTTCTTTGCCTTGGTCTTCAAAGGGAAAGGCTCTGACTGTACCACCCAAGTCTTGGAAGTCAGACGCAGGGACTGTGAGAATGAAGACCTTGGGCCCACTGTAGGAGAGGATCTGGTTCGAGACCATCTTAAGAACCTGAACGTGCACAAGTCCATGGGACCTGATGAAATCCATCCGCGGGTCCTGAAGGAGCTGGCGAGTGAAGTTGTTAAGCCACTGGCCATTATATTTGAGAGATCATGGCAGTCAGGTGAGGTTCCTTACGACTGGAAAAAGGGAAATATAACCCCCATTTTCAAGAAGGAGAAAATGGATGACCCAGGGA
>NDXB01013290.1:57856-98076 GCA_002631895.1 Agapornis roseicollis | reverse complement strand
CCCCTCGCTTTTTTTTTTTAATAAAACATATACAAATTCCAGGCAAATGAAGAACTCAGTAACTGGAAATGGTATTTCTGTGCACAGTTCACTTATGTCCCAAATTTCTAATCTTCTGGTCCCTTCCTGGTGACACTATTCCAGCACTGATGCTGTCTGCTCATTTCTTTCTCTTCATGTTTGGTGGTTTCTGCTCACAGCGAGGGGTATATCTCAGACAATATCCCCCCAGCTCCCTCTGCACTCTTCTGTTTCTGATTATCTTGCAGATGTTAGGCAAGTTGTAGGCAGTGGATCCTAGAGCTTTCCTGTTCTTTCTCTAGCATCTATCCTAGCAAATATTTAAGCTATCATGCTGATTGGTTTCACAGAGGTGTCACCTAGCCTTCCCTGTAACAGAGTATTTGAGTGAGAAGCAGAATAGGATTTTATTTCATTAATAATCTTCTCACCCTGTTGCCTAGCAGAACTTCAAAATCATATGAATCTCATTGCTCCTTTTCACAAAGCTGAGTCTGAAAATAAGCTGAGCTATTACCTTACTGTATGGGTTAGACTTGAAAACACATGAATTCAGTACTTTACATGTATTTGTACTCTACAAAATTCGTTTCTGTCAGCTATTAATTTTATAAACCTATTTAATGACTCTTTAGGTTTAAAGACTTAAAAGATTTAAATGAATTAGAAGAGATTCATTTATTTATTTGTAACACTTCTGGAATTCATCAAGGTACTAATAGGAGATAGGAAATTCAGCTATGGAGTTTACACACCAGTGTTACCTGCCAGCATTTAGAAATGCAGTTCACCTTGGGTTCTTCAGCATTCTCTTCCACAACTTTTTCATAAGTTGAGCAGAAGTCTCCCATCTGTAACAAGGGCCACATTGTGACCACCCCATGGCTGAGCATGGAGATGACAGAAGAATCTCTCTCTGTTTGTGCGCTTCAGTGTGAGGGCCCTCACAATCAGACCCTTTGAGCTAGGGGAGTGCAGGGAATATACTCTTAGGTATTGCCTGCTGGCAACAGTGACCTTTGGGGACATGACCCAGACCTCTTCTCCACACAGCAATCACATCACTCTACTGCTGGTCTGACAAAACAGAGACAGTGCACTACATGGCTTCAGTGTGTCTGTCAAAATCTGAAAGGGACTATTTTGTCTTCTTCCTCCTAACAAGGCTGCTCCTAAAGGGCAGCAAGGATTAGCACAAACAAGAATATATTCTGTTAACCACTTTTTTCCAAGTGAATTGGAAAAGAATTCTTTTCATATACATTAAGAGGAAGTTTTGAATGCTGAAGACTTAAGGACGTCAGCAGATCATGGCAGAGTATATTAAACATAATTTTCAGTGGGTATGGGCAAGATAAGAAGCATCTGGACATGGCCTACAGTAAGCAAAAGCTGTTTGTTAGCAGCCAGTGTAAACATCTTAAACATTTCCAACACATTTTTATTATTAAAGGTGACAAATTATTTTGTTGTGTTGTTTTTTGGTTAAGTCTGATTGCTTTTATATGAAATAAATAGATGTATCTAGGGCAGACCAAACTTTTCCAGAAAGAAACGTAGGCACGTGGGCCATGTACTATGGGTTTAGGAAATCCCATGTTTCCAGGAAATGTTTGATCTATTGTGCATGTACAGTACAAATGATTTGTGTCTGACCATTGAACCCACTGGATGTGATAGGTCACTGTACCTATGCCTCAGCTCTGAGGAAGGTCTCCAGGAGGAGATCTCACTCTGTCTGCACTGCACAATATATCCCCATGTTGAGCAGATGCCTCCAAAAATTTCAGTTGTCTGGCAGTCACCCACAGAGATCACTAGGTAGCTGAGCACCCCAAGATCCAGGGCAAACTGTTCCAATTCCATCTGAACTGAATTAAAATCAAAAAGGGATAGGATGAAAGGAATCAACTTCAAGCTGCACCAGGGGAGGTTTAGACTGAATATTAGGAAAAATCTCTTCACTGAAAGGGTGCTCAGGCATTGGAACAGGCTGCCCAGGGAAGTGCTGGAATCACCGTCCCTGGAAGTGTTCAAAAACCATGTAGATGAGGCCCTTAGTGACAGGGTTTAGTGGTGGTCTTGGCAGTCCTGAGATAAAAGTTGGACTTGAGCTTCCTAAAAGTCTTTTCTAACCTAGCTGATTCTGTGATTCTTTGATTCCATGCATGGCAGCCCTGGATTTACTACCATAACATTACCAGGCCTTGGCATGAACTATTCACCTAAACCACACAGTAAGCAAGAGGCAGAAGTGTTTCATTCTGCAGCTTGGTGCAAACGGCTACCTAGTGCCTTACCCAAAGTAGCAAACAAAGATGAAGCAGCGTCACTTAAATGAGAAGGAAGCATAAATGCATTAGATCCTGTTTAAACTCGGGTACTGCATGAGGTTTAGTCATGTTCACTGCATTCACTCTGTACTTCCTCAGAGAGCTATCTGCAGTAGTGAGGAAGCTCTCACAAAGGGCAGTGGAAAAGCTGCATTTCTGTTTTGTTTCCTACTGCTCTGGCAGTGTCACTTCTAAGGTAAGCAACAGCCTTGTAAGCACTCCCTGGGGACAGCATTGTCTCAACCTAACTGGAGTAAGTCAGGCCACTATTCATGTGTGTGTGTGCAACTACAAACACTAAGGAGGTTAGGAGGAGGATAATGTGCAGACTAATCCTGAATCTTGTCTCATAATAAAATTGATAAGACTTTGCCTGCAACTCACGCTTAGCCAGATTCATTATTTATAACACAACAGGATACAGCTAAAACTGCAGGAAATGCACAGGTTCAAGAGCACCAATGAGGCTTAAGTCATTCAACATGCGAAGAAGCAAAACAAATAGTACCCACAGGGGATGTAAACTGGGCAGTGTTAAAAGATTTTTGTCTCTAGAAGCCAAACTAGATTTTCTAGAGAAAAAGAAATATTGAAATACTCATCAGACATGATGAAATACTGGAACATAATGGCTCAAGCTTTCTACAGCTTTCAGTACAACTTCTAACACAGCATGTATTTATTTGGTAATTGTGGAAGGATATATACTTATTTTCATTTTAGATCATTCTAAAGGAGTTCTCTTTTCAACCAGCATGACTATTATCATTAAGGCACTCACAATATTTTTATGACTTTCTCTTGCTGAAACACTTCAAAAGACAAAATGAGTCATTAAGGTTGAATTAAAGTACCAACGTAGAGAACTGGACCCTGCTATTGACTGGAAGGCATCTATTGCATCTACACATGTTACAAGTGTAAGCTCTTAGTTTGCTGATGACACCAAGCTGTATGGTTCAGTTGATATGCTGGAGGGAAGGAATGCCATCCAGTGGGACCCTGACACACTTGTGAGGTGGGCTGATGCCAACCTCATGAAGTTTAACCATGATAAGTGCAAGGTCCTATACCTGGGTTGGAGCAATCCCAGGCACAGCTACAGGTTGGGCAAAGAGGAGATTCAGAGCAGCCCTGCAAACAAGGACTTGGGGGTGGTGGTTGATGAGAAAATGAACATGACCTGACTGCAGTGTGCGCTTGCAGCCCAGAAAGCAACCATATCCTGGGCTGCATCAAAAGGAGCGTGAGACCAGCAGGGCGAAGGGGTGATCCTGCCCCTCTACTCTGCTCTCAGGAGACCTCACCTGCAGTATTGTGTGCAGTTCTGGTGTCCTCAACATAAAAAGGACAGGGAGCTGTTGCAACAAGTCCAGGGGAGGGCCACGAGGATGATCAGGGGGCTGGAGCATCTCCCATGTGAAGACAGGCTGAGAAAGTTGGGGCTGTTCAGCCTGGAGAATGGGAGGCTGCTTGGTGACCTCCTAGCAGCCTTCCAGGATCTGAAGGGGGCCTATAGGGATGCTGGGGAGGGATTCTTCATTAGGGACTGTAGCGATAGGACAAGGGGTAATGGGTTCAAACTTAAACAGGGGAGGTTTAGATTGGACATAAGGAAGAAATTCTTTCCTGTTAGAGTGTTGAGACACCGGAATGGGTTGCCTAAGGAAGTTGTGAGTGCTCCATCCCTGGCAGCGTTTAAGGCCAGGTTGGACGAAGCCTTGGGTGACACGGCTTAGTGTGAGGTGTCCCTGCTTATGGCAAGGGAGGCTGGAGCTAGGTGATCTTAAGGTCCTTTCCAACCTTAACTATTCTATGATTCTCTCTAAGCTCATGACCTCATCAATGAAGGGAGGCAGATACTTCTAGAGAGTGAACATGTAAACTAAATAGGAGCTTGAAGTTATGAAGTATGTCTTTGAAGTTTTCTTTGTGCTTCGTTTTAAGTGAAGTCCAGCTGTTACTTTCTTCCTTAATGCACCCTTTTATGTACATGTCACCAGTCCAGCCCTTACATTTTATTCAAAGGCTTCAGGACCTAAGCCAGCAAGCAGCACTTATTTTCATGAGTTACTGGGTTTTCCGTTAAATATGTTTTAATATGGAATGCAATGTCTGAGCTACAAAATGCGAATATCTAATTTGTCTGAGGTATTCATTTATGTTTCAGTCAGGAATGATATCGGTTATACTGCGATTCAAAAGAACACTTTTTTAACATTGTGCTTAACAGTATTCACAGGACTGGACTAAATTAATGTAACGCAACACATTGAACCTTTAAAGCTAAGAAACACACATCTTACAGAGCTATTTTATTGAAAAAATTGCTTAGGTGCTGAAGAAACTCTTAAATCTTACAATAGAGTGGAGAGCAACTTCACACTGTCACTATAAAAATCCTGGATCAGATTCTCAGATAGTAATAAACTGTTGCAACTCCACTATCTTAATTTATCCCTTATGTTCAAATTCAGAACATCCTTCTTTGTGGCACTGCTAATGTTGAAGCTATTGCAAATCACAAAAATTTCACAGGCAAATGTACTTCTCACTGTTTAGTTTTTTCTTGGCAGCTCTGGGTTGCTGTCAGGCAATTCTGAACAATCAGCGTGTATTTTCCATGGTGTATTGTACTTTGTGGCATACTGAATCAGCCAGAAGGAATTAAATATTTGCTGGAAAATGCTGTAGCCAGATACAAATCAAGATGTGCACATAATTCTATTTTTTGCCACTCAAGCACATTGGTAAAGATTATATGAGTTACTTTGGAAAGAGTCCTGAATTTGCTGAATAGACTGTTCCTTTGTTAATGAGACTGCTTAGTAAAGCAGTGTAGATAAGGAATGTGGAATGAATAAAGTAATGTAGATGAAACTTGGAGAATATCTCAAAGCACTATGTTCCTATTTTTACCTGAAGAAAAATAGTTATGCATCAACTGGAAACTCATGGGAAGTACATCAACATGGAAACTCTTCATTCAGTGTTCTGCGATTTTATTCTGGATGACTTGAGGCAACATGAGGCCTCATTTCTATTTCTATCTCTCCATCCATACCTCCACCTGCAGCTGTCCGAGAACCCTGCCTCTTTCCCTTCCTTTTCCATTTGAATCAGGTGCTGCTGGACTGGGTGAAAGCCTTGTGTAGAGGTGGAGTAAGAAGAGAAGATGATAAGGGATCTTTTTGCAGAGAGGAGATGATACCAGTGTGGCACAGGGGGACCTGACATGCAGGACAAGGGAATGGTGATGGGCGCATTCTCACGTTTCTCTAACAGCTTTTGGTCATCATATTTCCTTATCAGAAGAAGTCACACACCAGCCTCTTTCTCCATCCAGTTTTAAATATCTATAAAAAGCTCAGAGTCAAAGAAACCAGGGCACTTTACATTATAAAAAAAAAAAATAAATTATTAAAAACCCTCAAACAGCTAGGGAATATTAACAGAAGTAAATCCTCTTGGCACTGCTGAACCAACGAAAGTTTTGACGATGTAGTGCATATTTCACCTTCAAGTTTCAAAAAGCAATCTATATTAGAATAGGTTTTTGACCTACATTTTTGAGGGAAGAAATGAATAACTAATTTCTTGGTAATTCATACCCTTTTTGGTAAAAGTTTTAGAAAATTTCACTCACTTCAAAATTAAATAAGAGTATATTATTTGGTAATGTCTCCCATTCAGGACATGAATAACTACACAATCATAACTGTGTAAGCATAAAACTGAATTTAAAGCAAAAGCTGGTAGAAGACTCCTATCAGGGATTGGTTTAGAGAATTTTCATTTATAATTTAAGTATAGAGATGTGTTGTCAGGAACCTCTTTAGTTTCCGGATGAGTCTAGTCGATTTACAATACTATGAAAGTAGTGATGATGGGGAGATGTAAGAAAGGACAGAGCAGAGCTGAAGATGAAGACTGAAAGCTAAAATCTGGTGGAGACAAACACAATAGACAGGGAGCACCAGCTAGAAGATCATAGGTCTCTAAAGAGCAGACATTCCTATTTTCAGAGGAAACAGTGGACCACAAAATCAAATTTAGTTTATTATACTCTCAGGTCTTTAACAGAGGAATGAAGAGAGAAAGATAAAATAGAACCCCACAATGCATTTTCTTATACTTTGGCTATAAAATTCCAATCAATGGCATATAAAAGGTTTTTGTGATCTTAAAGTGATTTCCAGGTTTATGATAAAGAAATGGAGAGAATGTCTTCATGGAAACTGTCAAGGCAACATCCTAAATTTCAAGTGGTATTTTTCTAATTTGTGTTCAAATGTTTGTACTATGTGCCTTTGAAAAACATGACCTTTCTATTTAAAGAGCTAAATAAATCAGTGATGTTTCCAAACCACTTGGACTCCAGTGAGAGCTGGATATGTTTAACTAAGTTACACTTCTTTACAATACCCATAAAAAAGGCAAATAACAGAATGAGAAAAATCACCTCTTAAATGGGAATGCTACTACATGATGTACAGCAGCTTTCCGCTTTCCTTCAACTACCTTTATTTCTTCTACTTACACTATTTTTGAGGTTTATCCAAAATACTTCATCTATGAACACTCTGAAGGAAGCAGCAGCTTGCCAAGTATTTCAAAGCTAGCTTTTCAAATATACTGCAACTCCTGAAGCTCTTAGAGCCTCAGAGACCACTAATATTTATAAAACATAGTGCCTTTGTTTAGAGTCCTTCAGTGATGTGAGAAATTCAAATCCTACAACCAGCCTGCTGAAGCCAGCCAAATGACTCTTCTGCATAAGGTTTGGAAGTTTAAATGTCTTAATATTGATGTTAGGGGAGTAGGATGTAGCTCTTGAGAATCTCTGAGGATAATGACCCCTTGTTGGAAGAAGTCTTCAAGATTCAGAAGACATAGGGGGATGATATCTCAGCTTCTTAACATAGCATCTAAACATAGTTACAAAATGCCCATTCACTTTCTTCTTGGAAGTAGAAACTTTGGATGACCCAGAACCATGCTAGAGAGTTTGACAACACCTTTTGTAGACATTATGTCTTACAGGAAGGGATTACTCTTGGCTATTTTGACATTTACTGGTTTGCTTTGGCTTGTTTTAAGATCTGGATTTGCACTAGGTCTTCTTGGGAGAATGGAAAGAGGATTTTGGAGAATTGCCTCTTTAAGTTGTGTTGAGCTCTCCTCAGTCACAGCTGGGAGTCTAAACTGAGATATCAGATCATCATGTGGTGGATAATAACAGCAGAACCAAGAATCTGGTAACTACTAAAACACCTCAACCACTCCCTGTAGCATTTAATTAACTATATGGGCAAGAGTTAATTCATCATAGCAGGACCACAGAGACATCAAATAAGAGTTACAGAGGAAGGGAAAGTGACATTTCTAAAAACACACAGATGTTTTGCCACTGAAGAGGGTTAAAAATACAAGAGTTAGTTTGTGACTTACAGCTATGGTACACCATAAGTAATTGAACTGCTAATCTTCTGTAAGGCCTGCAGAGGTTGGCTGAAGTTTCTAACTGAGCTTTGTCAACCCTATACATATTCTTGGCTGGATACCCTCTAGAAAGTAATTAATATTGCTATGCAAACATAGTAAATCATGTTTGAAAGTTCACATGATCATATCAAATGAGTATGACTAAGCTGTTGTGCTCTCTGTCATCGTGGATGCATGCTCCTCTTCCCGCTCCTGCCTAGAGAAAAACTATGATCCATGATGGGGTGTGAAGATTCACCAGGCATTCATACATCTTTTAATGATCGTGTTAGATCTTTCACTGTGCAAGCACTTTATGAATGTTGTGAAGCTGTAATGCTATCCTTCCCACGAGGACACCGAATTACTTATCTGTGCTTTTGATATAATGCATCTTGGCTGAACTGTTGCAGCTCTCTCAGTCTGGAACTTTTCCAGTCAAGGGTTATATTTATGTCAGTTACAATTGATTCAAAATGCTTCCACAGGATCTTGAACAGGCTAACACATCTTCATGAGTTTAATACAAAACAGAGATGGTATACAGCTTTCCATTATAGCAGGGGAATAATCATGATTGTGCCTCTAGTTCTTTGGTTTGAGTGTCCTTGGTTGGTATTTAGCCACTGCTTGGACCAGTACCTTTTCTGGAATTTCAGGCAACTATAGGTATGCTCCCAAAAGGGACTAAGGTCAGAAGTCACCTAACTCCCATTTTCAGAGCAGAATGAAGGATTCAGGAGCATAAACCCTACGGACTTACAGGGGGAGTAAATGCTTCTGCACACAAAGTCAGTTTTGACTTAGGCTTTTACATCACAGACCCACTTTTGAAAATTTACCTTCAACTTAATTGTACACCATTACAGTCTTTGTCCTCAGAGTTGTTCTTTTTCTGCGAGCATTAAGTTTGTCCAGTTTTCTGGGATTTTGACCAGCTAAATTCAAGCCTTATCTTTTAAATTTGGCTTTGATTAACACAACTGTTATTTATTCTTTTGCTTGGCAGGAGTTTCTGCAAGACTGCTATAGTCAGCCTGTTTGTACTGTATTGTACTGTTAATCTCCTTTTCCTTTATGACATACATACAGAATAGCCTAATGGGAAGATTATTATACTTATATACAGATTCATACTCATATAGAAATATATGTATGAATAAACAGCATAGATGGGAACAAAGGCAGGGAATATTTTAGCAACCTCATAAAAACATTTGTGAAAAAGTCTAGATAACACATAGAATGGAATGTTTTGTACGGCACAAACCAGGGGACCAACATTAATTGGTTGCTTAATGGAAGTGTAATTCAACATAAAACTGGAACAGAATTTATTCAAAGTAGTAGGAATCATTTGGGTCAGAGAAAGATCTGTCAAACTAAGTGGCTGCTATATCATTACAATCACTTGCGCGCAGCTCACTGCCTAAAGTTTTCCAAAATAATACATTTGTAAAGACTTTCAAACAAGAAGTAATGACAGAATTGAAGAAAATATGATGTTGCTGAGAGCTATGAGGTTAATTTTCATCACAACTTAATCATTATCTTAAAAAAGCATCAGTAGCGGAGATTTTCTAGCTATCTAGAAATCTGTGTCTCACAGGGACTTTCCAAATTAAGAATCACTTTGTAATTGCCTTGCCTGAAAAAGTCCTAACACCCAAATGAGCTGTCTTTTCATCGTATGGACGGGATCACCTTGACTGAGAACAAACAAAAGCAAATCCAGCAAATCCAGAATTCTTCCATTCATATGAAAAACAAGTCACTAAACACAAAAAGCCCTATCTCCCATCCTTACAGAGCACTCCTGGGACTTGTAATGAGACAGTATTTGCTGTAGAAACTCTGTTAGTTCTAGGAGTATAAGTGTCCAGTAGAAATCTTACAAAAATCTTGCTGATCTGATTGCCTTTTCTAAACAAATCAATCAAGAATCTAGGTAGCAAAAGTCAGATCTCCAGGGATATTAGTTGCTTGGATTTCCTTTCAGTAAGACTTCATGTTTGACAAGGGAAAACAAAGTACTTGCTCTTTTATCCTCACCAAAGTCAATTAAAATCTATTATGTACTCATCATACTGGATTATGATTATGATATTGTGCTGCTCTGCAACATCTGATACCATTTCAGATGACCTTTTGATTCCAAGTATAGGCCTCATGCTGCCCCTACAGAGGGAATAACTGGGGAAGAAATCCTTGAAGTTTTTCTGAAGGCAAGGAGTATTATTTCTGCTGATGGTCATGACCCTAGCTTATGGTATTTTGCTGCAGGGGACTTTGGAACCGGAAAGGTTGTGCTGGCCATTTCAGTGTGTGCAAACTGCCATGGCGCAAGAACTGCTAAAAGATACTCCTCAGACACTCCTGATGTTTCCTCTGGAGATGCAAAGCTGTGAGTGTCATGCCAGCCTGCCAGTGGCAGAGAATCCCCTGGAATTCCTCTGTGAGGAATGAGTCTGTCCGTGAGTGCTGGATTGATGGTCTCTGTTGTTTGCATTTATTTAGACTACATAAACAAGATTCCAGTTTCCTCAGAACAATGCAGATAAGTCCTAGTTTCCAGATCTTTTGAATTTCTCCAGTTTTCATTACTAGGTAAACAATTTTAGCTGCTCATCACCACCAGTCCCCTGCTGCCTTGGATTTTTACCTGTATGGTTACCAGACATGCACCTTCAAACTGAAAGTAAACATTAGAAAGAGCCTGCACTATGTGCAAATCCCTGCCTGCCAAGAGTATAAAACCAAGCCAGATTTGAGTCCAATTTGAAAAGTATAGGTTTGGATTACATATTTGTGAATGTAGAAGCATTTTAACTCATTTAGCCATGTAATTTGTATCAATGCATCACTTAAAATGTCAGATCTACTTTCCTCCCATGGAATGATATAAGTTTCTTCTTTCCTTACAGCTAGGTTTGTATAAAGCTCTACTTGTGCAAGTTAGAGTCTGATCATGATACTGAGCTGAAACGCACATAAATGTATGATATCAAAAGGCAGAAGTTGAAAAAGGCTAATTTCTGATCCCAAATCAAATGAAAGCAAAAATCTGGGAAAAACTGTGATTGATCCAATTTGAAGTAAATATTCTGTCCCTTCTGGAACATTATTCCAGCAGAACACATTTTTAAAACAGAATAAATTGAGAGGAAAAACTGTTTTATAACTGAGTATCACTTTCCAGAAGCACACCTTGATAAGAAAATCTTACATGGGTTCATGTTAATAGATTCTCGATCTGTATTTTCATACAGCTTGAGTCTATGCAATGCATGCATATTCCCATCCTTAGTTACTTTTGCTTGCACAGTGTCCAGTTGTTTTTCTACAGTGGATATTTACTTTTTTTTGTTCCCCCCTTTCCTGCCTGGTAAAGCTGGAAATTCCACAAGTGATAACTCTGACAGCTTGCTCCCTCTCCTGTCGCTCCTTGTTTCAGAAAACAAGAGGGAGGGAGCAGGGTCTGGAAGCCTGAGAAGTCATAGATTTAGTAAATTCTGCAAGTCTTACCTCGGAGCAGGATAAAGTCTGGGTGTTATCCTTAAAAGAGCAGAGCAGACTCCTTCTGAAACCCAACTTCTTCATGCTCTTAGAGGCAGTGAGTCCCTCCTCAGCCTATGATTACCAAGTTGTATATTCTGGGAGCTATCTGACAGCCTGTGATAGGATATTCTGCCTCTAGTCATACAAGGGCTGCGGGAACAAAGAGCGGTGGAGCTTCTGGCCCTTGTGGGAAATGAACTGACACTGCTCCATCACTATTTAAAGAGTAGATGCCTTCAGGATAAATCCTCTTAGTGTGTTTTCCTGTTTATGTCAGAACTTAAACCTTTTATCTATTTCCTAAGAGGAGAAATAAAAAAGTAATCAGCACTAGGCTGCACTGTAACTCAGGAGGGTCCCTGTGGGGTGGCTCAGAAAAAGACAGAGCCAATTTATGTGTTTTCTGCTAAAGGGATATGAGACACTATCATTAGCATAGCATAAAAAAATCATAAATGACCAGATGCAAATTAATGAGGAGCTCTTTCTCCATGGAGATGGTTGCTCTACCCAGAGCAAAAGCATAGAGCATAATGCCAGTGAGGAAAGAGAAAAGAGCCAGAGTACAGCTGTTATGAAATCAAATATTTATGGGGAACCCTTTCTTGTTTTTCCTACAGTGGGAGGCCTAGACAAATGCTGAAAAAAGCATGTACCATGTTTCGTATGAACAGCGGCTCAGAATTGGGTTTTGGCCAGAAGATAAATAAAGTCTTGAAATTTGGGAATGATTCTGAGCTGCAGCTAGGGGATGAGTTTGTGCAAGATACTCCCTACCACAGTCTGTTAGTGTCATCAAATGAGCCTAAGAAATAACTCTTAAGTATGGAAAAGATATGAGGTGGTCAAACTTCATTCTCTCCACAAACTTTTGTTTAGCCATCGAAATGCTTAAACTGGTCTTAAATTAACAGCATTCCTGTCATCATTCCTCTAGCTTGAAATATAGGAGGATAAACTGACTTTCCAGCTACAAGCATTTTTGATATACTTCACTTCCTCCAAAGAAATGGCTAAAAGCCCTTCAGCAGAATAAAGAGAAAAGAAATCCTGTTATTTAATCAGAGAAAGAAAAAAAAAAACAACAAACCCCCAAAACTGAAACAAAGAAAAGAGAATGGAAAGGACTTCCTGAATCAGACACAGATTTCCTATGGGGACACAAAAGAGCAAAACCAGAAGTGGTTTGGTTCGATTTTACAGTTCATCCGGAAGTTAAATTTGCTTTATGTTTCAAACTGGACTTACTGTCACCTTTCTATTTCTTCTGGGAAACTTTTCAGGTGATGTAAATCCTTGAGAATGCTGAAATCTGCTGAACATTTACCACTGTCTGTGGGTCTGTTCAGGGACTGATAGGTCACCCTTTAAAGGGTAAACTGCAGGGAAGAGTGTGGCTCAGGAATTTAGCAGTGGACTGCTGGGCTGTTCATTCTAAAAATCTAGCTGATGGTGGTGCTGACCAGAAACTGTTTGGCAGCTACTGCTGCTTTGCCTGAAATGATATAGTGACTGTAGTCCATACCATCTAAATACTTCTACAGTGATACCTCCTACAGTTATTCAGAGGCAATCTCTAGGCTGAATAGTCATGAAACTGCCCTCCCTACTTCCTTCACGGATGTCCTCTCCCTCCTTTTAGTTAAGCAATATGCTGCTGCCGCCATTACTTTCCTTGGGTGGCTGTGGTATGGAGAAATTAAAGTAATTTTTTACCTAATCCTAGGATTTGTCTGAACAGTCAGATAAATATAGTTTTAGGATCACCTTTTCCCAGAATTACTACTTAAAACAAGCTTTGGTAACAGTGACTTGGGTTTTCCTGGAAATTAAGGTGAGATTTTGTCGCATTTGGGAAATGTGAAGGTAGGTTCCCATTTGCAACCCAAGTCCATTGCAGCTTGCTGCCTGTAAGGTATAGAAAAACAGTCAGGGAGGGAGGGGAAGAAACGGAGGTCAGCTCACTTGCAGCAATTCACAATAACAGTATCTTCCCTCTGGCTGCTGCCAGCAATTAAAACACTCCCTGTGTTTCAGTAAACACTGAATTCTTTTGTCTAATGTGAGATGCTAAACTGGAATGTGTGAGTTAGGACCATGCTTACCATGGGCTCCTGAGTATACCTCCAAAGAGCAATTCAGCGCACTTATGGATGAGGCGTCTCTCTTGCTGTCCATACAAGGACAAGACAGTGGGGGACTCACCAAAGAACTATTAAATGCTGGAGGTGGGTAAGTGCTCACTGGGCATCAAGTACACTTAAAATTAAAGGAACTGTGACCTTCTGTCTGCAGTGTCCTTGCACTTAGCACATTTTACCTCCAAAATGCATTTTTTTTGATTTAACTGCCTTTTAAACAAGCCTTTCAGTTAACAGTCTTGCCATAAAATATGCAAATGTATTTAAACATTGTTTTTTGCCCTCACCAGCACAACTGCGAGCCCTAATCACAGCAGTCCTATGAAAAATAAACAGTGGTGAATTCGTATACACAGGTGTCCCATAGAAGCCAGGAAAGATTTGCATGACACACAGCTCTGCCTGCACTGGCATCTTTATTCATATTTGAATATTCTGTTTCATGTTTTGTATGAAAGTAGCTCTGAATTCCACATATGGCACATAATGATGAAATGTTTCAGCAGTTATACTGAATGTCATACAACTGATAGATACTGACACATGGTTTCATGCTATGCTTTTTCTAAGTTAAATGCTGAGGCATAAAACAGTCCTGCTGTTGACTCCATTTTGTGACTGCAGAAATACATAGATTCCTTACAATGAGACAAATGTTTAAGGTTTTTGCAGCATCTGGATGTAAGAACTGGTCATAAATAATTAGCTGTGTAAGTTACTGATTTTTCAGGGCCTTGGCCAAACAAATATTTGAACAGAATCTTCATTTAATCTGAAACAAAGCCATTTTATTCTCCTATAGAAATGCAGAACAATAAACAGTTTGATGTCAGAGATTTGGTTTACTTTTCTGTTCAAAGTTAAATCCACATAAATTAGAAGCAAAACAGTTCATTTAGAAGATGTTGCAATGAAATGTTTCAGCTTTTTCTGATTTTTACCTATTTTATTTTTTCTTGGATCAAAAGATTGCTCTGTTGATTTTTCTGATGAACCCAAACTTTTATTTTTTTTTCCCCTGAAAAAGAAACATCCATTCTTTTTTTTTTTTTCCTTGTTTTGTTCCACTTTTAAATACAGTTGCCTGTTTTAATAGGTCACTGCTGCTGGGGAATAGCTTTAAGGACTTGTCCAACTGATGTCATATGGCAAGCATGAAAATAAAACTACAAGGCAGGAACTGGAAGAATTATCGTTGGATTAATTATTCCACAGAAATTAAACTGGCATGATCATAATCATGTGGTGGTTTCTTCTGAAACATAACTGCTATTTCCAGGGACTGTATATATTGATCTATTCCAGCTGTTAGTGAACAAAACTTGGATGTTCTTCTCCAAGCTGGATTTTACATTAACACTGGGATACCTATAGCACACATGCACCAAATTTGGATTGGTTTTCACAGTAGAAAAATACAATACCCTAAAACTTAATAAGTGATGTATTTGAAAAGAACTATGTAGATAGGAAGAAAATAGTTGTTTGTGGCTAAGCAGTACAGACTTGACATCAGCTCCTCCAATGCCATGAAAGATTAAACCTTCTCTTAGAAGATTCCTGAAGATCTGTTTCTTCTGTCTGGGTTTTGGCAGGGGATCTGTGAAATTTCCTACCTACATCCATGATTGATTAAGATTTAATTGTGGTCTTAGCTCTGCCTAGGAGACCATTAATTTACAGAATAGGGATTTTTCAAAAGCGGCTACTTAACCTCAAGACCATTTAGACATAAAACCAGTCAGGCAGAGAAGATGGTTTACAGAGCATGACAAAAGAAGGATTGCAAAACACAGGACACAGGAGAACTGTGGAATGGAGAACCCTCTTCACAGTGCCTGTAGGAAGGGGTTTGTTTTGCAACGCCCCTGTGTCTTGCAGGAGGCCTGCGAACCGCTGCTGAGCTGAGTTTCACAAATACGCTGAGGTGGCATTCTTTATCGGCAGTAACGCTCAGTGTCGGCTGCGAAGGTCACCTTGACAAATGAACTTGCCTGGTGGAAAACAACCTCCTCCCCTGGTAAATTAAGCAAGAAGGCACTGAGCTTGTTTTCCCGTTCCTGTTTGCAGCAATAACTGCAAACCAGGGCTATATGTACACTGGAAACAGTATGTGGAGCTGTCTGACTGGGGAGCCAATTTTTGTGCTGAATCCACAAACGCAGAGGTTTTTCTCAGGTGGTTCTTTGATCTTTGGAGAAACACTATCTGTCACCTTAATTTTCAGTCATCTCATGACTTTTGGCGATATTCTCTTAATAGGTACCTTAAACAAAACCCTGTGTTCTTGCACTAAACGGTATCATAGAGAAACGATGAGAAATTAGTTATCCTAATCTCAAGGATTTAAAGTACAGTTCCATGGGGGAGCCACTTACTATCCCTTAGAGCAGTCATTTCTTTCAAAGCTAAACCGTGAAGGCTAAGATCAAAAAGATAACAGCCTGGTGGAAGAGTCACTGAGTGAGGAGGTCATGAATAACAAACCCTGTCAGTCATCTGGCAAGAAGATGAAGAAAATAATTACTTTCTAGTATCTCTGAATTTCAATGCATTTTCACTTGGAAAGAAGAACCTGAGCTAATAGCCTGTAACACTGTGATTTCCTACATTTGACAGCTCCTATTTCTGGTCTTTGCTCCTCTGCAGCAACATCCTGACTGCTCTCACACCCTGAATCAGGTGTGGTCCTGAAGAGCTTGAATCACCCTTCAAGAGCAGTGAATTTCTGACCCTTAGAAGTAATCTTTTTCAGTGATCCTTCCCCATTCTGCTTTTTGTCAGCCCAAACCATCTATCCAAGCTGGTCTTTCTACTACTTCTTCTCCCTGATGCTGCTCCATGTCTTTGACACACAGGAAAATGTTAGGGGTAGGGTTTCTGCAGTTTAAAATGATTCCTTGCCTCTTATCCAAAACAAGAATATTCATAACCTATGATGTGGGCTGAGGGTTCAAAGATTATTATAAAGAGTATAGAAAACCCAGAATGCATGACATCAAGGGCTGAAGTATTACTGCAGCTTGAGCAAAAACAGAGGAACTTCGTCTAAACCCAAACAAAGCCAAGCAGTGGGTAAAATCCCTGGCTTATTGATTGCCAAGTGAAAGATATTCATTCCCCCCCTCCCTTAGATGTTAACCAAGCACTGCTAAACCAGCTACAGCTAAACCACTGTAATGTATCAGAGATATTTTTATATCAACAGATGTTCTTCACTAATGTGACTTTAAAAGTAACTGTAACTGCCAAACTCACATTTGGCCGGTAACCTTTATTTTAAGAACTAGGATGATTTTTATGCTGAGTTTCTAATGTCTATCGACCAGTTCACTTCTCCTTAAAGGTGAGGATTTAATTTGAACAAAGTATCTTACTAGCTTCACCCATTAGGTAATGTTATTTTAATCAGCAACATTACTTGAGGGGGACTGTAAATCATGAAATGTGTTCCAGTAAAGGACTTTAAAGAAAATCCCTAACGAAAAAGGCATTACACCTGAAAGTTCTGCTGGATACAAACAGACAAAGGAAAAAAGAAGTTTTTACTTTCTCTACATAATTATGGCTCTGGATATGCTCAATCAATTACAAATGTTAAATCTCCAAAGTTCATTCCTTTAAACATAAACATACGTAAGCCAAAGACATATCTGATTACCGTGTATAACATAAATATTAGGTTAGTCTAAAATTTTATTAATTATTGGACATGAAAGCAGAACTGGGTTTGGCAGTCAGACAGAATTTGGGATGCCTGTCTTGTACACTGCAGCAGAAAAGAGGGTAGGAGAAAAGAAAATTTTATTAACAAGTTTAAAAGAAGGAATCCGCTTTAACCACTCCACTGTGAACCATCACAGACATTTCAACATAAAAAATAAAACATGAGAAATTTGAAAATACTAGCATGTGATAAAGAAGAAAAGAAAGAAGAGCATCAACCCCACTCAAAAGTAAATGCAATACTACTGTTTACCTTCACTACAAATGGCATTAAGTGACTGACTGTGGCTGAGACCACAGATATCCCTCCCCTGGCTTCAGTCCAGAGACCTAAAGCCCAGCAAGTTCAGCCCTTGGCACACCCAGTGTGGCCTGTGCCACCTGAGGAACCAAGACCATAACTAGCACTGATGGAAGTGATGTTTTGCCCTTGTATGTGCCGATCTGAATGGATGCAGTGGTTGCAAGGTAGTGGAGACTCAGGCCCCAGAGGCACTTCCACCGGCTTGGGAAATGGGCATACTCCTTTTCAAATGCAAACACCTTCACAAGCCTGAATGTGGTTCCTGCTTGATTTCAAGACCAAGGCTTTTATCAAGATTTAGGAAACTCTAGCTTCAACAACACTGTCCTAACAAGATCTACCTAGTCCTGTGGTTTTCATGAATGACAACATACAGAAAATCACTTCAGAGCCACCCATCACCTGCCATTTCCAGCTTTTTTTTCTCAGTGCCTCTCACACTTGCACAGATCCAGCTGGAAAAACTGAGTCACAGATTTCATGCACTCCTGTGAGATGATTATCTGACAGTTATTTCCTCTTGCAACACTCTGTCTTGCATTGAAGTGTTTCAGCTCTCTTGCTGCTCCTGTAACAACTGGTACTGACCCCAGTGCCAGTGTTTTCACCAGCAGGGTTTTTTTGGCATTGGCAAGACAAGAAAAATGCTGATTACAACTAATAGAAAGTAATGGATCAGAAGGAAGCAAAATGCAAGATATTTGATAAGAGATGGTGTTTCTAAAAAGGTGTTCATGGCCACACTGTCAAAACTGCAGTAACAGCCTCCTGCCAGAAAATCCCATGGGGCTATATCCTGGTAGAGCTGCAGTGCTGCATCCAGTATTCTGGCCCAATTACTGTGTTCATCAAGGCCTGTTTACAGGACTCATGAAATTTCAGTCTGCATTATTATTATTACTATCAGTATTACTAATATTATTAACTTCATTCTTCATTGGAGGTGTAAATCAGAAGCAAAAGCCTCCTGGGGGCTGTGCTTTATACCAGTTATTTTGAAAAGTGCTGTTTACCCTCAAGAACCTGCAGCCCACCTCTGCCCATACAGTGTGTGCTCCTGGGCCATGTCCTGATTGCAGTTCAGGAAGAAAATGCTGATTTATAACCCTCAGATAGATACATTTCAGAGATGGAATTGCTTCTTTTTCACTACATAAACTCAAAAGTTAACGACATAAGAAAAGCATAGCAATAATAGCAAAAAAGCAGAGTTGTTCTCATATTCAATTACATGGCAATTTTAAAGCTGCTGTCTTGGGTCCTATGAGACATAGCACTCTGGCCAAGTAAAGAATTGTTTCTAGCCTCAGAGCATGGACATATGTGTGGACATACAAAGCTTTAATCTAATCAGTGATCCAAGAATTTACTTCACCTCTTTCAGGCCTCAGGCTGATTTTATAATTGAGGAAAAGAGGTAAATATTTTCTTTATTTTTGTTTTTTTTTTCAGGCTGTTTAGAGAATACAGCAGCTCTTTGAAGATGGATGGAGGTCAGCAATGCTGGTAAAGTTTTGTGGTGGGGAAGTGGAGAGTGGTCAGGAGGAAGGTAAGGGGTGGTGTTCCTGTGGAGTGTTGTTTTCCATATGGCTAAAATGCTGGGTATCTGCACTTTAGCTCCAAGGCAGAGATGCGCTACAAGTGATTAGAACACTCTGCACACACACACATATGTGTGTGGATGCACAAATGGGCATGGAGCACAGGAGAGACCACACTTTGGTGAATGTGCACGCCTCAAGGATTTTTACAAGACTGAGTAATGATCAGCTGATAGGGGAATTAGGCAGCCTCACTCTGAAACTAAAACTTTGAGCAGCTTTGCCACGACAGCAGAAAGTATCTCTGCTTGCTTCATAATCCCTTTCTCATTAATAGTCTTCAGATTGGTCACAGATCTGGCTATAAAATTTGAGAATTGGCTTAGAAATTGTTATTCACAGCAAGTCTTCACAAAGATTTACTGTAATTGGAAAGAGATGGAGGTTGAGTGAGTGGAAGGTGCACATCATGGTGACAGCTGACTTTAGAGATATCGACTTGAAGCATTTCATGCAGTGTATGCTGTCAGGCACCCCATGACTCCTGGTTTTCTAGGGATTTCTTTGATTTGATTTAATAGTGCACCTTTGGAATATATGCTGGCAATGCCCAAGAATATATTATGCACTCTCCATTCTGCTCTATAGCTGACGTTTTTTTCTTTCTAATGGACTGGGCAAAGTCTTGAGTAAGTCCAGGTAAAAAATCAGCCCAGGCTAAAACATTGTGCCCTGAAGTTTCCTCATAGGCTGGTGTTCTATACTACAGTTTCCACAGTGGCCGTCTGGTGGCTTAACCTTGCTTGGCACTGACTATTAGGAATAAAAAAGGAAAAATATGGGGTTTGGAGTGGGTTAAGGAAGGAAAATCTTGGTCAGAAGTGCCAGGGCTCAGAGCTGGAAAGGTTTTTTCCTACAAACCAGAAAAGTTAAGCAAGGTCTAATTCCTTTGAGGTGCTCAGCACATTGGCCACGACCCAATGTTAAGCGTGCTCTGGAGAGTGCCATAGGGAACAGCCTGAGCACTAAGCACCCAGCAGGATCAAGCTCCAAATAGGGACCAAACAGAAACCAGATGGCATTATGTTAGCTTTCCCATATTAAGAAGCTTTTTGCTTTGCATTTTAATCCCTGTCTCTTATTTCCTCCTTTCTCGCTTTGCCTTTTCTATAAAACAGTCCATATGTGCACTGAGATAGGAGTGCAATGTACTTAAATTGCCCCTTATCACCTTTTCACATGCAAGGAATTAAAGCAAGAGCTGAGAAAACTGCTGCTTGTTTTTAACTAAAACTTATATAAGCAGTGCTTGGATGAGGACCATCAGGAGTTTGGAACTGCTGAAGAAAGGAAAACACTGGCTCTGCACTCTAATGAGCTCCCCAAACATGTATGGAAACTGTGCCATTGCATTTAAGAGTGTTGGTGCCTATGTCAGAGGTTATTCCAAAGCCTTCTGGTTTCTTTTGGGATGGCAGTGGGAGCAGGTAGGATGGCTGAGTAGGGACAATGGGAGACAGCTCCCTACCTGTTCATAAACTGGGTTCCGACTGAACTGAAGTGAGACTACTGAAGTGCAGACCTCATATATCCACTTAGGTCACCTGACAGAAAGCAGCAGGAAATAAATAGAACCCTAGTTGCTTCTCTGTTTTTTTAAACAAGCTCCTGGCTTTCCACTTCCTTTCCAGCACAGTGACAACTATCTCCAGAACTTCCTCAGATCTGTGATTTGTGCAGATGCCAGCTTTTACATGGATGTTTTTGAAACCGAGTGCTGCCTGGCTGGAAGCTGTCCTAGCTGGAGCCTCTTTCCTTCAGGGATGACACGGTAAGCAGCTGTAGTGGAATATGTGCCTCTGCCTCTGAGCTACTAGCACTGGTGAATCTCAAGTATGAGTCTTTGAGCGTGAATTACAGTGAAGCAGCCAGCTGCCAGGCAGGTTAGGGGAAGTTTAGATTGGACATAAGGAAGAAGTTCTTTACTGTCGGTGGTATGGCACTGGAATGGGTTGCCCAAGGAAGTTGTGAATGCTCCATCCCTGGCAGTGTCCAAGGCCAGGTTGGAGAGAGCCTTGGGGTGGCACGGTTTAGTGTGAGGTGTCCCTGCTTATGGCAGGGGGGTTGGAACTAGATGATCTTAAGGTCCTTTCCAACCCTAACTATTCTATGATTCTATGATTTCTCCTGTGCAGGCTGCAGCTGTCACTTGTGCTGGAGCTGTGCATGCATGTGGGTTGTGCACTGAGAATTAAGAGGAAATTTCTGTGATTATTTTAGTATTCAAGGAACTGGAAAAGAAGCCGACAGAGGCACCAGGTCTTTGCTTTCATGACTGCATTAATCTTCTCCTGGATATTGAAAAACCTTTTAGATTAACTTAGCACATGTTCTCAAAGAGCTTTCTTTCTCGAAGTTATTTGTGCTGTGGATGCTGCGCCAATGAATAAAATGGCAATGAAATGGCTGATACAGATCAAGCTCCACTTCATAATCATTTTAGTGAGGATGCCTGAAGTCGTGGCCTTGTTTATGAAGTTCACAGTTGACTACTGTGGCTCAGAACTTTTGAGATTCATGGATTAAAAATGCTTTTTTCCTGTCCCAGAAGTTGGCAGTGGAGGAAGCACTAATGTCCTTTTTTCTCATATCTGTGTATCACCTAATGAAATTTCTTTCTTAGGTGTAGATATGGAGTTCTTTTTGTCTGGGAGGAAGAGTTTCAGATACATACAATTTTAAGAACTAACACAAATAATATTATTGCTACTGCTGGAAAAGTTCTTGGTTGACAACCGAGCTATACCATCATGGGAATGTTTGGTCCACAGCATAATTCAGTTATTCTGCCATGAAAGTGATAAAAGCCTAGTTACTTTTCATTTGCCTTGTGCTAACAGCAGGTCCCTGCACAGTTTAAAAAATTCACAGTGTAAGTGGTGGCTTGTTAAGTCATCACAACTTGCTTGTGTTTCTGAGACTTAATAGACTAGGAGGGAATCATAGAATCATAGAATAGTTAGGATTGGAAAGGACCTTAAGATCATCTACTTCCAACCCCCCTGCCATAAGCAGGGACACGTCACACTAAACCATGCCACACAAGGCTTCGTCCAACCTGGCCTTGAACACCGGCAGGGATGGAGCGCTCACAACCTCCCTGGGCAACCCATTCCAGTGCCTCGCTTCCCTAACAGGAAAGAATTTCTTCCTTATGTCCAATCTAAACCTCCCCTGTTTAAGTTTGAACCCATTACCCCTTGTCCTGTCACTACAGTCCCTAATGAAGAGTCCCTCCCCAGCATCCCTATAGGCCCCCTTCAGATCCTGGAAGGTGTCCATGCAGCCTCCCATTCTCCAGGCTGAACAGCCCCAACTTTCCCAGCCTGTCTTCGTATGGGAGATGCTTCAGTCCTCTGATCATCCTTGTGGCCTCCTCTAGACTTGTTCCAACAGCTCCATGTCCTTTTTATGTTGAGGACACCAGAACTGCACACAATACTCCCAGTGAGGTCTCACAAGAGCAGAGTAGAGGGGCAGGATCACCTCCTTCGACCTGTTGGTCACGCTCCTTTTGATGCAGCCCATGATATGGTTGCTTTCTGGGCTGCGAGCACACACTGAAGTTGGCTCATGTTCATTTTCTCATCGACCACCACCCCCAAGTCCTTCTCCACAGGGCTGCTCTGAATCTCTGAATCCTGCAGCCCAGGATACAGTTGGCTTTCAAAGGAATCAAAGTAGTTTGGAGACAGCAGTCTATCAGACAATGCCTGTGGTCTTGGTGGAAATTTGACAATAACTTTTGACCAAACAAAGAACAAATTGAAACTAAACAATTTTATATATGTGATCTGACTACTTCTCTAAAGTTTTTTTCCAGAAAATGCTGACATAGATGCACTTGTCATAGCTCCAGGAGACACATGACTCCTTGGGCACCTATTTTGTTTGGTTTTCCTACACTTTCTGTCCAGATGTTGGCTACAGTTCTGAAAACTGACAAGGAAAGCTTTCTGGCCTCACTGCAACATTCTGAGACAATTATCTGGGGTGGGATATGGGTCATGAGAAACCCCCCAAGCACATCTCACAGTTAAGCGTAGGAGACACCTGAGTCTGTCCTTCCTGAGCAATTCGAAAGCACAATTAATTCCTCCAGGGGTCCATCTGTGACAGAAGTACAATTCAACAATTTGATATGGAACATTTCTACATGAAAAAGAGTATGAATAATAATGTGAGAATCAGACCCAGCAAACATTGTGCCCAATGAACATTAGACAAGCACAGAAACTCAAAGAAAGCACACATTTGCTCTTGTTATTTATCTTATCATAAGGGTCAAAACCAGCCCATCAATCAAAAGGTTTTCAAAGTGCTTACAAATAGACTAAATTCTATGGTGCATGCAACAGAAGTGTATAAGTCCAGAATTTCCACTCAAGATGTTATCTGATTGGTTTCTTCATGAAAAATAAATTAATTTCCTTTTAATTAGGCAAACACTGTATAGTATCATGAGGTCACAACTAACCAAAAAGCTACCCTCTTATCGTGATTTCCAGGGAAGCAGGACTTTCCTATTTACATATTATATAGGATTATACTCAGAATTCAAATACAGTGTAATAAATAATTTGACCTTAGGCATTTCGATGGTTGCATCAAAGAAATGTAGAGACTTGACCTTTTAAACAAGTTCTCTAATCATATCTGGTATGAACATGTATTTTCTTATGCTTTCTTTGTTGAAATAGCTAGTGACATCAGTGTGTTTCAGTTACTTGTTTAGACTTCTGAGTAACTATTTAGATTTCAACAATCAGTATTTTTCAACAATCAGTGTTTAATATTCTAGTCACAAACTTTATTTTCCACATAATCTGATTACAGAACTTTTCAACAGTTTTGATTTCAACAAGTGCATAATTAATCAGCAATTTAAATAAAGCACCACATCAAAACTCAATGTTGAAGTTGAGAAGAAGTTTCAGATAAAGAATTTTGCATAATCTTTCATCTACTTTCAGCCTGGTTTTGATGTATCTTTCACTTTACTACTTAGTAATGAAAGACTGTATCTACTCAGCAAGATCTCTTCCAATGTTGTCAAACATTTCTCATTTTCAGAGACCGAGTAGTCAAGTTTTTGTTGATGATAGGGTAAATGGAAATAAAAGCCACCTCATCTACAATAGCGAAGGCATTCATGTGACATCATGGTTGTCATATATTTTAGGTTTGTTCTAGTTTTTACTTATGTACTTCCTATTTCCTTAGCTAATTGCCACTTTATCCTAAAATTTTTAGTTTTCTGTTGAATGTGTTTAGATTCTTTTAATGATTGTTAGGGCTCTGGTTTGGTACTGTATGATTTTATCTTTACTTACACTATGAATTTTGAAAATATGTATAGGATGGCATAAATTTCCTCCAAACTTATTTTAGGCACCTAAAAATTATGTATTTCTATTCATTTGAATTGATGCCTGTGGTCAGAATCAATTCAATAATTCATCCCTAGAAAGTAAGTATCAACTGCAAAGACGAAAATACCTTCCCCCTTCTCAAAATCTTCAAGATACATTGCAAAACTGCAAAAAACAACTCATCAAAAGTCGTAATAGTATCAAAAGCATAGAGACTATCACAGATAGAGGAAAACTATCCCACAGCTTAATACTTACAGAATATCTTAAAATCTAGCCCCTCCTTTCCAGCTGCCAGCCAGAGAACAGATGTATATGAAGCGGAGATGCAAACAGTAAATCCTTTGCTGCCTATCCACTGTTATTTGAAGTCTGCTAGAGAGCAAACTTAGGAGTTACATAATGCCAAAATAACATGAAGGAAGAACCCATACATGACTTTGTGCCAGCTCTTTTGTTTTCTGCACAGCAATTCCCATGAAGGTTGCAATGTAGAATATTTTTAGCTGTTAGCATTGCTCAGTTTGAGTTTTTATAACTGCTTGGATATCTGCATCATTGTATGTGATTTCAGCTAAACAAGCATAGAAATGAACAGGAATGCAGACACACAGCACTGTAAAAAAATACAGAAGGAAGTTTTTTCAAACAAAATCCATTTATTAGGCAGTGGTTCCAGTGATGCAATCAGAATAGGAAGGAAAGTCTGTGTTGCTTCATTGTTTTGTTTGGATTTTGGGGTCCAGTGCTACCTTGTGATAATATTTCCATTTGTAAGTATATTTCGTTGAGGACAATCCAGAAAACTGACTATGATGAATCTGATAGGAAAAATATCCCTTTGAAATTGCTAAATTTTTCCATCATGAGCAACCATTGCAGAATTGCCCCACTCCATTGTCCTTCGTGTGCAGTTCAGTAGCTTTTGGCTAAGCTTACTCTTTGTTTTACCAAAGTCCAAAAAGTGCACAAAGTAGATTCAATAGAAATGTAAATGCAGAGAAATTCAATAACTAATTCATCCCTGTGAGGAATTTAAGTTTTTAAATAAAAGAATGGAGCGAATAGGATAAATGACTGCAAAGAAGCACTGCAACATATATCAAGGATATAGAGTTGCTTGCATCTACATGCCACAGGACATATGGGTCTTTAAAGGCAAGGCCAAAGGCTGCTGCCACCAAGAGAAGTTTTGGATCTGACCCTACATGTGGTGAGATGTCAACTACATTTGTAATCCAAAGACTCAACTTTCTATAACCTCCACAGTTCAACAGTTAAAACAAGCATGTCCTTTTTACAGACATGACTTATCTGATTGGCTCATCACGCCATATAATTCTAAACAGGATTTTCCAGGTGGTACGTACAGAGCACTGTGTTGTCTCTCTGGCTTTAGGTAGCCTGGTTTAAATGTGAGAAAGGGCAATGGCAGCAGCAAATTTATCTAAAGCATATCTTATGTCTCCCGATGTAAAATGCACAGCAGCAGTTTTGCAAAGTGTGCAAACTCTCTTTATCAAAGGTAAAATTCATACTGCAGATTAAGACATTTCCTTCCCTTCTGTAAGAATATGTCACTCCTCCTATCATACTTAAGTATGTGTTCTTCATTGTTTATTCCTGAGACCTACTCATTTCTTTGAAGTGATTTTCAGAAGATGCTAAAGTTGATTTGCTGTAACCACATATGAAGGCATTAATCATTTTACAGGTTGTCACAAATGATGGAAAAGTGGCATTAAGTTCCTAACTAAATATAGAACACAGAAAAGCACAGACAAATAAATACTTAGTTTATTATCTTCAACTACACCAGTTGCTTAAGTATATTGACGTCAGTGAATGTTGTAAGACCCTTTAAAGATGGCCAAAGCCATAAATATACGTTTTCTGTAAAAATACCAGAAAAGCTCTTCCCACTATCTAGTATTTTCCTGGCTGTTTCGGGTACCTGATGCAACCTGCTTTACTTAATTTCAGAGATTAATCCAATACTAAGATTAAATTTATTTATAGTCTTCAAATATTGCCTATCAAATGTTACTGCTACTGATACGTCCAGCGAATTCATGGGATGTGACTCTTGGTGGGCTTTAGGGTAGCCTCACAGACACATATCATTTCAGCATTTGGTTCACTGTTGCACAGCCTGAGGTTCCCTTTGGTTTGGATGAAATATAAAATCTATCCTAGGGATGGAAACTCATCACCAGTAGTCTCAAAGGAGGTAACTTAATCTAGCCGTCTACTGCACTGATATAATTAGGAATGCACTTTGTCAGCCTTTGAGGGTTTAACTACAGCTGGCTGGGTTCAAGGCAGTCTCAGAGACCAATCTGTTCTTAGTAACAACATCTCCTTCACAGAATAACAGACATACTTTCAGCAGATAGACCCAGCTAACTGCTGAATGATGTTTTTCCACCCACTTACGCAGTGGTCAATGTCTTTTTCAGCATAACTGAAGCCCTGGATCAATGCCATGAAATGATTGAGAAACCAAAGGCTGAACTGACAGCTCAAAAAGGTTATGAACCTCATTTACAGTGTTTGATTGTGGATCAATTCAGCCCCTGAACATCATCATATTCCTGATCCAGCTGATGCGGTTTAATTAGAAAAGAGATTCTAACTGATATTCAGATGGTGACTGAGCTATATCTTGTTTAAGAAATAAAAGGTATTTTAGGGTTTCTTCTCTAGGAAAATTAAAACCCTACTCTCCACAAGGATTAGCTAAGCTAGGGGAAAAAATATAAACTAATAAAAATGTTAAGTCTTTTTTAAACTTATTCATTCTGGATCCTTGGTGTACCCTTGATTCTTTTGCTGGAGCTGCAGGAATTCAGATGTTGTATACCTTCATAGTATTGTCAATAAGCTTCTCTAACTGAATAACACAAGCACTACTCCTTTGCTCTGGGAAGAATCTGATTTGCACAAATGAATAAGATACTCGACTATGGTTCAAGTAAGTTGGATAAATCTTCTCCTGAAGTATGTAAAATGTTTGAGAAAAATGCAGTATACCTTCATGCCTATTTGCTGTATGTAGCTAGACCTGAAAATACCCAGCCTAACCTATTAATCAGCAGTATGGACTGTTCAGAGGAAAAAAACATACCTATTTTTTTTCCTTATCAGTCCTAAAGCATTAGTCTAAACACTTTGAATTCCAGCCTTCAAGTTTCCACCTTACAGCCGTGTCAGCAGGCTGGTCATAGGCTTCCCTGGAGCCAGAAGCCCTACAGCTGTGGTAGAGCAGTGCTGCGCCTGACTAATGGCTTGGCCAAAATGCTGTGCTAACATTGCTGTATGTCTCCTGAACACAGGCAAAGAGAGGTCAGATTTGCTTGTGGCCACCCCATGAAAAGATACCCTGAATTCTTGTGTTGTAATCGTTACATGGTAATTGTGAAATTTGCTACAGCCATGGATTTATTACCTTGTTGTTAAACTGTCTGGTGTCAGACTGATTTTTTTTCTTTTTTTTTAATTGCTTTATTTGGTTCCTTTTTGCCTATAATACAGATTTTTCAGTAGGTATTGAAATACAGGCATCACAACTGGGCCTTAAATACTAATAGTGCATAAATTTGAGTGTTCTGTGTCTGAAAGCAAACAAAAAAGGACTATGAGTTAAATAAAAAAGCAATAGACCTCCTTCTTGCTTCAGTAAATCTCCTTGTAAGTAGGAGAAGGTTAACTGAAAATTGCAACTTATCATGTCTTTCAGAATTCTTGGTAGGACTACTAGTGATAATTTTAGACATCCTCATTACCCACATGAGTATCACGGCCAGTGTTTGAATCTGAAGCCTCTAAGGACATCCTATGACAATAAATTCCCTGTACAAATGGGTGATTATTAAAACTACAGTGACTCATTGTTGCATCACATGTAACGTAATTAACTGCAGATTTACTTGTGCTCAGTGTAGTCTGAAGCAAGCTGGTTTAGTCTGCATGGTCTTACTGCATTTCTGAGTGAGGCTCAGTTTAACTTCATGCCTGCTAAATCTTATTAAAAAAACCCAGTAATTAACAAAAGCCATAAGAGATGAAGTCCACAAAAGATGAAATGCATCTTGACCACACAAAACATCTGCAGAGTGTATGTCCTTCCCCAAAACCTGTGGTGTGCTTCCTAAACACAAAACATGTAGGCTTTTAAAAAAATTGACATAGTAGCTTCCTTTGTTTGTTTATTTTTGATTGCTAGTCTTTGTCAGAGGCAACATATGTCTTGGACAAATACGCTAGAAGAAGATTCTAGTTAATATTTGACTTGTAGGGTAAGTATTTCTAATATTTACCATATACTCTGTGAATTGTCTGTAACATGTGGGTAGCCTTAAGCTTCATGTTGCATCTATGGACTTGTACATATTGCACATGTACACATGCATTTAAGAATAAATTCATATTTCCAGACACCTCACATTTCCAGTAATATTGTCCTTAAGTACTAGTGGATTAATTGTTTTTGCTAATTGAAAGAGAAAAGGAGGGAAGCAAGGCAGCAAGGCAGCATCAAAGGATTTCAGCAGATCACTGGGGATTATGGTGAAATTCATCCTCTGAGTGGAAGGTGTAAGAAGGACCTTACACAAGGAAGACACAATTGTTTCAGCAGGAGACTAAAGACACGTATTTAAAAGTATTAAAAGACCCACATATTTAAAAGACCCCTGTCCTGTGCTTGGCCAGCTGTCTCTGCTTCCTTCTGCCCACCCTCTTTCTAAAAGTGAGCAATTTCAGTATGAAATCCTGCTGCAGCCTGAGTACAAAGGCTTCCCTTGTCTCTGTTCATCAGGATAAGTTTGCTGCTTCCTTTCACTTCCTTGCACATGCATGATATGGGCACCATCTGGCCCAGAAATGGCCAAGGACAGCTAAGCCTGCAAAAATATCTTTATAGAATGCCCTGCCCCATGTTTCACCTGTAATTACAGAAAGGATTTTGTAGTTGTCTCTGGTATATCCAAACAAATATTTAGAATTCGAGTTTTCAAAATATTTGAATAATGGAGGGAAGTATTGCAACAGGAATACAGGCCTAGTCACTGCTATGTTTTAATCATCCAAGACTTTATAATGATGTCTTACTCTGCAAGAACACTATTAAATAGGAAGTCAGCCTGTGTTGAGACAAGAGACAGCATAATCAGATCATGCCCTGTAAACAAAATTATTGACAAAAAGATCTGACTTCTGATGGCTTAACCACATTTCCACTGAATTTACAGGTAAGACCTCCATTGCTACACCTAAGTATCTATTAGCTCAGCCCATGTGTATAAAAAAAGCTCATCTCCCACTTGATGATCCATTGTGGGATCTATTATTGATCATTTCTTAGATTAGAATATGAAAAAGACCGAGCATTTCGTGTTAGATTGAATGCTACAACTATCCAATTCTTGATCTCATACTAAAGTTAACGTTGAAAAGGATCTGCTCACTTTTTGATTCTCTTTTGACCTCTAGGTTTGACTATCACTGGGCCAGAAAATAAACTTGGTTGATGTTTTGTTCTGAGCTTTTACATGACAGACAAAAATAAACTGATGGGGAGTTTGCATACACTAACCCAGTGTCTGGGTAACTGCAAACTGTCCCATGCTTGCAGGGGTGTAGGTAGGGGGGCATATACTGCTCAGTGAGTCAAATTCAGGCTCTGTATAAATTTGTTATTCTCTGACCAAACTTGTTCATAGGGAAGCCAGTATTTTTCTGACTATCTGTAGTAAAATATGAGGAATTACAGCTCTAGAGCTGCTTCCATCTCTGGTAGAAAACTGCAGAGAGTGACCTAATGTGTGATGTCCTGAGGTTTCGCCTACAGATGTTTAAAACAGAGTCCCCCAGCTTTCCTCTTCCTTTACTTGTCCTTCAGCTGGTAAGTGATGTCAGCCCAGCTGGACTTCTATATCCAAACCAAGTTTTCATTACATATTCCCCTCTGGCTCTCTGCACTAGTAGGGCTCTTCCACCATTCACAAAAAGACTTAAGGCATTACTTTGTTCATTATATGCCCAGAGCAACTTCTGCACAAAGAGATGTTATAAATGGTTTGTATAGTCCTCAGGTGGAAATTCAATAATTGCAACACTTAGTTGCAGAGATTTCTGTCTCTCCTTTGTTGAGTCTTTTTCTGTCTAACATCCAGCATAAGTTCACCCTAAACTGGATGATTTTGCACATCTGAAAATCCCACAGGCTTAAAGTAGCCAGGTATTACATGTAGCATCCTAAAAAAGAAAACATAACCACCTTCAAATGAACAGCATAATAGACTTCTTGCTCCAGTGTTTATTGTACTCTCCTCAGAGACCCCGTCAGTGTCTGAAAAATTAACAGATACAGGCAGGGGAAAAAAATGAATTACAGGGACAAGGGATCCTGCACAGATCATCAGTCTTTCCCTTGCATTAATTACAAGAGATGCCAATTCAAGCACTTCTGCTGACCTCTGCTAAAATAATTCTTCAGGGTAATAAGGGCTCTTTTTCAAACAGCCTATCTTTCAGACCATTTCAGCTTTTGACTTCAAAATTACCACTTAGATGCTATTCCAAAACCCACTGTCACATGTGTCTGGTGGAACTTGGGGTCAGCTCTAAATGTCCCTACCACACAACATCTTTGGGAGACATTTGTTTTCTCACTCCAGCTCCTCTTTATTTGCACACAAGGAAGAGAATCAAGTTATATACCTGTGAAGGTGGTCCTTATCCTGTCTTCCTTTGCTCTCCTCTTCCTCCTGCCCCCTTGCATTCTCTTTTGTTCTCACTCTTTTGAATCCCTGGCACATACAGTAGGACTTGGAAGATCAAGATGGGGACTGTTTCCATAGAGAGAGAAAAAAGGAGGCAGGCAAAGGGGCCAAAAGGCTAGACAGGATGCCTGGCTTCAGTCACCAGCTTCAGATGTGACTCTGGACACTCTTCTCCTGGTTTCCCTCCTGTGCTCTTTTAAAGGCACCCACCACAGTGGTACCTGAGAGCTTCACAGAGAATAGTCCTACCCCAATGGTGGATGTGCTACCTGCTAGATTTACCCTGCTGGGCTGCTGATGAAACAGTGGGCCAAGTGGCTTCTGTACTGTGGTTACCCAAAATCCAGGATGTTAACTTAACTGTTTGCTATGGATACTCATTTCAGGATGTGATTCTATATTTGTACAGCCCTAACCAGATGCTTTTCAGATACAGTTCTAGTTAGGAATTTTGCTAGCATTCCATGGTTGTGTCTTGCAGTTCCCACCACTGCACATTTTCCACACATTTACACTGAATTATTTTGATCTCCTGTGCAAAAATAACTCTTTGCAGTACTTGATTCCTGGCAGTTTGTTATGCCAGCACTATCAGACTGCCAGATGCAGCCTGAAGGTATCTGTGTAGGGCATGCAGGGCTCTCAGGTCCTATGTTTTGTTTTTTTTTTTTTGTGGGCAGCTCCAACCTTCGTGTAACCAGAGATAAGTGACTTAGCTAAAAATGAATGGGGCAGCTGGCTAAATGCTCAACCAAACAAAATGATCAAAGGGACAGTGCCAGATGTTTTCCATCAGCTCTACATATGGAGGTACCAGCAGGAGCACCACACTAAAAAGAAACCAGAGAAGCCAACTCTAGTTTCAACCCTAACATGAGGAACTGGCTATAAATACTACATTCCTCAATGAGACTCCCAGAGGATAGTCTGTAGGTATTTCTAAAACTTACAGGAAAAGCGTGTCTACTATTGTCTGACTTATTTATATTCATCCTCCTGGTAAATATTTTATTAAGAGTTATCATTCTTAGCATCTAAAAATATACTTTAAAAATCATAGTTTAGAAATCTACCAGAAATGATAAAAAGTTCTCTTTTTTTCTACAAAATGTATTTATTGCTCAATCTCTGCCAAGACAGTCTTTTCCTAGACTACTGTTGTGTGGGGTTTTCTTTTACCACTTTTAGTACATTTTAAAATTTTAATTTCATATGTTTTGAGTCCAAGTTACTGCAAGAGGCCAAATCCATGTCAAGATTTACTGTAGAAAAGCCAGATTTTTATTTTTGTCTTCTGAGGAAGTTTATGGTAGAGTGAGATAAACATCCAAGATACTTAAGGTTGTTTATCCTGCATCACTTAGAAAACATTCTTGACATCACTTATATACAACCGAGCATGGAAGCTACTCAATCAGTGCTGACAGAAATTAAACCCAGATCACCCAGCCTCAGGGCATACAGACTTTATTTCAGTGTGATAAAATCTGCTTCTGTTGGGATAAAACCTGAAATGCTCATACAGCTCCTTTTGTCACAAGCCAAAGTTTGGTGCATAAAGGCCCCTCCTCCAGTTGTATTCTTTCCATGCATACAGTCATTATTTCAGGACACTACCTCACCCTGACGTATATCTGTGGTATCTTGGGACATGCAAGGGAGGATGAATATTGCAAAAGAATCTCTGCCATGGATTAAAACACATTACTTGTTCAGTGTAATGACTTTGCTATTGGCCCCAAATTTGCAAGTCTTACTCTTGGAGAGCAGGGATCCTGGAGACTACCAGCAGGTAACTCAAGGCAACACAGAATCTTCAGAAATTTTCTTTTTTTTCCTTTAACTCTGTTGTACATCTACTCTAGTGAAGTCTGCCTGAATATCACCCTTGACCCTAGGAGCTGGGAGACATGCTGAACATGAACAGATTGGAAAGACATTTTCATGAAACAACTGGAAGTGCCAGACTTGCTGCTGTCTAGGGGAGAAGCTAAGAAAGGGTCTTGGCTGCATTGTTCAGTGGTGCTGAAATCCACTTTTGTCCTTTACATATGTAGAAAGCTCCCAGGTTTGGTAACATACATGCTTCTCTTTGCATGACTGTTAACTATGAATATGTTTATTCTGTGTATGAAAAGCTTGATGTGCCCTTTAAAAGCTGCTCTAAACCATTTTGCAGGAGCAGAGCCTGTTAAATATGCTTTTTATTTCCTCTGATTCTTATCTCATGCACATGTAAGCCTAAACCACTCATCACAGTGGAAATATCTGTGATTTGCAGTGCAGTGTAAGATCTTTCTTAGTAGATTTGCTAGTAATAAACTGAGAAACTCACCAGCTCTCATACTTGAGTTAAAGAATCTTGAGCATGACTCACTTAGGAATGCTTTGTACTCCCCTAATTGCATAATTACCTTAGAGAGCTCGCTGGCCATTTGGCATAGAGGTCATGCCTGTTTCCTCCACGCACAGGAATAACTCTTAGCTTCTCCTAGCAGGATAAAAAGGAGATGCAAGGAAGATATATGGCCATGGCCCCACTTTTCCTCTGTATAATACAGGAGCAGTATTTGTGCATGACTACAAAGTCCTTCATTCCTTGAAGTGAGGGGACGAATATTGATCATTGAACCTAAATCAGCACTTTCACCATTGCTCTGAGACAGTGTCTGTATTGAAAGGGTCATATTCTGTTTGGTACTGGCACTTGTGACACTTTAGGTATAATAAACAAGATTAAAAAAAGTGCAATGCCACAAGCACAGGTATCTTTCCCACTATACTCTCTCTCTATGCATATATACTATATGCCATAGAGTTAGTCTGAGTGACAAGCAAAGAAAACAGAAATCTCCCCAGCAGCTTGCTCTCAAAAATAGTAAGTAAAATGGTATGGATAATATAAAAGTTACCAACAATTGCAATCATGCAAAGCAGATGTCAAGTGAAGTCAAGGGACCTGAATGTCCCATGAGAAAACTTGAAAATGATCTCGCTAATTGCATTAATGAAGCATCCCTGATGCTGTTTTGTTGTGGGGACCAGCTGGAATTTGTAGTCCCTCTTTTTAACCTTTGTATTATCTGACAGTAAATTTAGAAGCCAGAATTCTGCTATGTAGTCAAACTTTCATTCCAGTCTCCCCTTTATTACGCATATGAATTTACTCTCCTTCATTGCACACTGATGCATCTTCCATTTGGAGAAGCTGAAACACATCTTCTCCTGTCCTGATGTGCTCTAAAGCCCATCCCCTAACATATAACATATACTGTGTACCCACTGGGCTTCTCGATGAAAATCTTGTGGATTCTATACTTCATGCTATGGATGCTAATGCTGCTGGTTTGGTTTAGACATGCACACAGGATGTCTGCCTCATTGGCCCTTCAAGAGTTGTAGATGGATGTGAATCCAAGTGGCCTGATTCACCTAAGTTCTTTATTAGTGTAACTTCAGTGTCCATGGGCATCTAAAGCTGTGTACTTGGACTGGAAAGGGTATTCAAGATCACTCATTTGTCTAGACATTCATGATGGCTACTTAAATCTTTCCTTCTTTTTTATCAGTGTCTTTTTAAATAGTGGAAAGCAGAGCTGAGGCAGCATTAGCTTCCCCTTTCTGTGAGAAACCTCTGCTTAGAAGGTTCCCAAAGTGAATCTTTGCAAGAGAAAACAACTGGGATATACTCACATTCAAGCATGGTTCTGGATGAGTGGAGCTGTTCTTCTGATAAAAAGGGAGCATCATTATAAAGCAAATGAAATGTTTTGGGGAAGAGCAAGGAAAACGAAGGATCTCTATTTCTAATCTGAGGCAGAACTGGTCAGTAGTTTATCAAATTGAAGGCTAATACCCAAAACTGATTCTGTTCTCAAAGATATATGTCTGAAGTATGGGCTTCATTACAGCTGCATCTAACTGAACCCAACAGACTTCAGAGGAAGGTCAGGCTCTGGGCTCCCATTGCTTTTAATATCAAACAAAAAATAGGTAACACCTCTGTTCTTTGCATGGTTTTTTGCATCATTTTCCTGGAGAGCCAAGGAGTTAGCATGCCATACTACAGGTGACTGCCCTAGGGATCAAGGAACACTCAAGTCTATATTAAAGCTTCTTGCATTAGTATGGCGGCAGAGGAAACTATACAGAAAATGCCGTCCAGGAAAGAGTTCTCGGAAGATGAAGTAGGGATTAAGCCAGAGCCTATTTTACCATTTGCTAAAACGCTCAGTGCATTTGCTTTCATGGATTCTGCATTCCAGAGGACTGCATGCTGAGTTAATAAAACCCCCCTCTTGAACAGGCTTTGGAAACTCAGACGGTCACTGGCTGCCCATATGGCACAATTTGGCTATTGCTATTAGACAGCTGCAGGAAGTTGAGGACAAGAAAGGGGAGACAGCACCAAAATCTTACGGACACATAGATGTACAGAGAGACACATGTCCTTGCTTCATGGCAGGAGTTTCCAAAATATGTTCCTCATCAAAATGTGAGCATCCTCTTTTTTTTTTTTTTTTCTCTCAGGAACTGCAATTTGAACTTCTGCTTTTCTTAGGTGATAAATCTGTGATTTAAACCCTCACAGACCTGTGCTTAAACTGCAAGAGCATTTGAAAACAATTAGCACACCTACAAGAAAAATAGCAAAACACCACATTTCCGTTACTCACAGACTTATAGGGAGAATGAGTTTAGCATTCTTCCTTGGGGAAGAAATGACATGCTCCCCAGTTACCCAATGCCAAACCACTGTTTTGAGTAGCAAATGCCGTTCTTACTGCGTCTAAAAGCCCAGACTGTGTTTCTTTTCTTAACATGAAACTCTGTATTTTTGTACTGCTTTCAAACAACAGTTTAACAGAACAAAGGAGTTATCTTTATGAGACAGCCAGGGAAATACACAAAGAACAGGAAGATGCAGCTAACCTAAATAATGACACTGAAAACAAAATAGCTATTGGGCTATAAATAGACATTTTGAAGTAAATATCATTATATTAAAAGCAGACACAGATTTAATTCCTGGGGATAATGTCATCTACCCTTTCCTCAGACTTAAGTTCTCATTTCTCTGTCAAGCCACAGAGTAACATTTTCTACTTTCTTCAACTTTTTACAGTATGAACTTTCATACCACTTCTTTTGGAGAAAATCACAAAAACCAGACACATATGTTTAGGAGAAAGGTCAGATTTTCTCAAACAATAAAATTGCCCAAACTGCTATTTTTGAACTGTACAAATGCTTGCATTCTTACAGGGCAGGGAAGTAAACATACACATAGCTACATTAATTAAGACAATACTTAGTTTCCTGTAGCACAAAGGAATTAACAGTGCAATTTCCCATTGTGTGTATATGGTTGAGCAAAGCAGCAACTGCAGTATCACAAAAAAGGCAAAGGCTGGTCTCCTGGTGGGTGAATGGGGAAGGAATTAAATAATCCTCTAAACTACATCCAGAATCAACTTTCTGAGTGCCAGGCTCAGCCATTCCAGCCATCTCACTTTTGGTAGCACAGTCCTAAATGACCTGAGCAGAAGTCTGATGCATGTGCCTTTTTTTTTTTGTTTTGTTTCCTGGGGATTGTCTTGTTGAGTATCTTGTGCAGGAAACTAGTCTGAGCCCTTGATTTACAAGATTTAAAATAAGCATTCATGTTTCTCCCTCCCAGTCCTGACCAGCAGCCCTGGGCTGGATCACTTTCCCAGTGGAGGCAAGAAAAGTGAGAGAACAAAGTGCTCATGAAGTGGCCAAGTGATAGGGAAGCACTCTCTGGCTGGCACACAGTCCGCAAAACCCACCACTGACCCCGGCAGAATTTCAGGACATGGTACCGGTCCCCGTCCCTCAGGTTTTACCTGCTGGTCGGCGAATGGCCGGGGGGGATGTCCTGCACAAAGCTCTGCTCCATGCCCGGGATCCTGGCCGGGCTGTGGGGATGGTAGGCTGTCAGGACCACGCTGCCCGAGTCCTTCATCTCCATGATCATAGGCACATGACGGCCCCGTTGCTGGTGACAAAGGTGACCAGGGGGTGCTGACAAGCCCCAGTGGGAGGCTGAGCAGTCCTGTCACAAGCACGAGTGCATGGCCTGGCTCCGTAGCAGCCTCTCACCACCGTTTGCTGTCAGAAGAACTGTGTAACTGAGACACGGCTCCTCTCCCTGTCAGCAAAGCTGGATTAGCATATATTCAAAAACACCGCCCACAAAAGAACCAACGGGGAAGTTTCTATGTTCCTAGGAAACTAGAAACCTGAGATAATCCTGCATGGCGCTGAACGACCACTGGGAAAACCTTAAGAGTGAATTTCTTAATATTGCTGCTCCTGAAATAAGTTCAACAAAGTGAAACCATTTGCTGGTTAAACAGAAGGACAAGTGGAGAGTGCTACTCAAACACAAAACGTGCTTTGGCAGAGCAGGGAGTGAGTTTAAGGTGCTTACACGAAAGATTCAGAAACCAAGTGGGCTCTGCTCTGTTTAAATTATCAAGGAACAGGAAAATTGATTTCTTACATGCAGGATAATTCCTGTGGCAGGGAACTGCATTTGTTTCTCCTGGAAACAAATTAAGCTTTCATTTTGCCTTGCTGTGTACATAATTAGAAAGGCACTGGGAAATGAATGTACTATTTGTACATCATATAAAATATGTTCATCTGGAGCAATCATGTAAATAAATACACCCCAAGGCACTTGAGATTTTTTCACGCTTGCACTTGGTCTTTGCTAATTAAATGCTTTTCACTGAAAAGAAAACCAGCAATCAAAAATACCAGGGTCCAGTTCTGAAGCAACATCCAGAGAAATCTCTGCAGGCAAAGTGAGAGAACACACATCCATTTATTTTGCTCTCCCATGTCTTCAGTTTTGTTGTTGGTTTTTTAAATGGCATTTTCATAAATGCTTATTCCTGAAAGCTATTGTCCTGCCTGTGAAATCATGAGAAGGATGTCCCTATGTGCACCTTTGACACAGCTGCTGGCAGCGTCCCCATCTCAGGTACTGTGCAAAATGATGATCAGGCTCATCTTTCACAACCCCATTGAGCGAAGGTGCTCTCCCTAGTGCTTCCATAGGGCTGCCTAAATTACATTGCTGACCTGTCTAGCTGGTGAAGTATTTCAAGTTTTGAAGGGTACAAAAATGATTCATCTCATCTCCAGCTTCCCCTGAACTTGGTATCCTGCCTGGAAGGACATGACAGATTCAGTCAAATATGTTGCTGCAACTCATGTTAGGCAGTGCCCAAGTTAATTTTAAATTACCCAGCATAGGATGCTGATAACAGTACACTTGGCAGTGCTTCTTGTCAGACACACCCAGGAAGCAAAATATTTGAACTTGCAGAGCCTCTAGCCTTGCTCTTGCTACACTGTTAACATAACCTGGATTAAATAATTTAAAGCCAGGTTCTCCAGCCTAAAATCATGATTGGTTCCATGGCAGCGTAGAGGCCCCCTGGGAGCTACCATGCAGCCACATACCTATGTTAGAAAATAAGGAGAAGGCTAACTCTGGAGGCATTGCCTGCTGCCCACAGCATCAGCACTATATCCCACTGTGCTGCCATTGAGGGCCAGGCTGAATGCAATAACCAGTGAAGACCTCACTGTGCTCTGTGATTACTGGGGTATTCAGGAAAGGAACAGGGTCTGAAAAATTAGGATAGATGCCATCATGGATCTCACATCCCAAGTCCATGGAGCCCTGAATGAAACCAACTTGATGCCTGGCTGCAGGATGACCAGGGATGCTGCTTTTCCTACCAGGCTTTACTTTGCCTCCTGGATCAGAAGGTAGGTACCCAATTCTCTGATGAGAGGAAGTAAATTATAGATATAAATTTATATTTGCCACAAGTGCAAATAGATGTTTTGAAAATTACTCAGCATGTATCAAACTGAGAGTGAAAAATTATAAACATATGTTATAAAATATATGCTGACATCCTTTAAAGACATTCTGCATAATTCACTTCAAGAAACTAAACACCTAAAGAAAAACCTGAAGAAGTGGAAGGCACCAAACACTACCAGAAAGAGAGTAGGAGATCAGGGTGTGAACAGAATATTGTCTGCAACTCCAGAAAAGTCTTCTTTTCCCTTTCCTTTCACCATAGCATTAGGTTTCTCCAGTACCATCAGCCAATCAAAAGATAGTTATGTGCTTTAAGCCATATGTAGGTAAAGCCCATGGTAGAAATACCATATATTTTAAGTTTTATATGTATTTCCTCTCTTCCCATAATAAAAAACCCCAAACACCAGTATGACTTAGGAAAGAATACTGTTACCCTCTCAATAGTAAAACGCATATAAAGAAAGGAGGCCCACGCTTATTAAATGGGGTTTACTTTCTATGAAAAATAAACATGTAAGATTTTATTTGGAGATTTATAAAGTGCTGCTGAACAAACTGGAGGCTTGTATGTAAGTAGCAGTCTATTTGGCACAAGTATAAATAGGTATTTTGAAAATTAATCAGCCAAAATACACATATCATACTAAGAGCTAATAATGTTTATATGCATAATGGCTCTTGGGGTTACACATCTGCATATTATTGAGAACCAAAACCGATCCTACATCAACTAGAGATGTACCTTAGTCATTAAACAATGTTTCAACTGGATGAGTGATACACACATAAGAAAAGTGTACAAGGCAACATGTGCCAGATTCCTCCTCCAGTTCTATCTGTGCAATTGTTAGTTGAAGGAGAATTTATTCTCCTGGTTTCTAAAGAAAACATTTCATTCAAGATTCCTACAGGATCCTCTTCAACATTAGTTCATGGAGTACTCAAGACTATGACAATTCTAATTGTTTGGTTTTTTTTTTTTTTTTGTTTTTTTTTTTTTTTTTTTTTTTTTTTTTTTTTTT
>NDXB01013290.1:40058-57733 GCA_002631895.1 Agapornis roseicollis | reverse complement strand
TTTACTTTCTTCTTTTTTGTTTTTTTTTTTTTTTTTTTTTTTTTTTTTTTTCTTTTTTTTTGTTTTGTTTTGTTTTGTTTTGTTTTGTTTTCCAGGAAATTGATAGCTCCGTAGATCTTTCAAATACTCTGGAAATGCCATTTTGGTGAGAAATAATACTGTGAGGATGCTTTTGCTGGCAACCATGAAAGTGCAGGAACAGCAAGAGAAAGGTCTGTGAGGAGTCTGTGGCAAGTGAGTACCTCCCTTGGGTTTGGTAGGCAAAGACCTTGTGCTTTCAAATTTTCCATTGTGCATGTGCCAAGGGAAGTGCTTTGCACTTTCACAGATTTGGCAAAAGAATCATTTATATATGGATCAGTGGGCCCAGACTTTAAGATCTTGAAGTGAAAACTTGTTATTTCAAAAATATAAGTTAGTGGCTACACAGTTGTATAATCAAGCCTTCAGCTTTTCAGTTGAAGAGTATCTGTGACAGCCATATACAAGAAGTATAAACACACAGAAAGTCACTAGTTAAAGCTTACTAAGATGAAAAAGGAATTGTCACTGTTGTTAATAATATTTATGTATTCACATAATATTAATTGGTAATTGTTGTGGCAGTAATATGATGGCAACCTCTGTGTAGCAGATTTATTGCTTATTGCTTGGAAAGGAATGAGTAACGTTTCACATAGATTTTAGACAACCTTTTCTGGTTAAGTCCAAGGGGGACTGTCACTGAGAGGAATGGGATTTGTCAGACTGTGATTCTTGTCCTGAGACAGTGGGGGCATGCACCACTATGTTATAAGAATAGACTCAAAGAGCCCTGAAAAGCACAGAATTCCTCTTTGAACTACAAATCACACAAAAATTTCTGGGCATTGAATTTTATTGCTCGCTTCCAGCTTAAATTAACCAGGACAAAGTTGGACAGAACTTGCAAAATTTGAAGTTAATTTTGGACCAGTTTAATGTGAGCTTGGGTTAGATTAAGTTTTAAAAAGAAGCTGTGTAAAACTCAGCATTTTTCACTGAATAAATCAAAGGAAATAGAGTGGAGCAATACACAGAAAAATGTCATCCTAGTACTGCATCTAAATTTCCTCATCCCTTTTGCAATAAATTTTGTATCTATCTGTGTGAAAGAAACTAAAGGCAGAACCACCATGTTTTTCCATGCTTTGGTGAAAAAAAATGACATCTCTCTTTTGTCTCTAATCTGTCGTTTGGATGGAAAGGTGCTTGAGGGGCTGGAGACAGAAAAGCTTACCACACCAAAGAGTTGGCATGGGCAAAAAGCACCTGGACACTGAAACAAGGAGTTCCGCAGTGTGGCATAAAAGTCAAGGATGGTGGTGTGTGAATCTCCTACTACTCAGTACCAATACCTCCCATGAAAAAAGTGTCTGAGAAGTGGCTGACTCTTGCTTCGAGAAAATTTTTTACGTGGCTTCATGTCTATTTGCTTTAAGATAATTCTATGCATCATGAAGGATAATTTCTAATGCTTTATTTAGCCTTTGTGCTTTCTATTCCTGTGATGCCAGAAAGATTGCAGTCTTTTTTTTTTTTTTCACTATAAAGGTGAGGTGTTTTCGTGTCTCAATGTAGGCAGCTGGGAATGTGTGCGAATAAGTGAGGTTCATCGTAGCATCAAAACACACCCACTGCTTTTAGAACATTAGAAGATTCATAAGCCCAAATATATATAAAATTAAGGAAAATCTTTGTTATTCTACTTTCTTTGTCTTTTCAAACTGAGATTAAGAACCACAATGAGGAAACTGTTTCTTGTCCTTCATAAACAGGTTAAGTAACAAGGTTATTTAAGTAAAGAGAAGAGAAATCATGTATTGTGGCAATTGGTGGTTTTTCAAAGGTTTTCAATTAGAGTATGAAACAAAACATTCATTTTTGTTAAATATAACCTCACATATTTCAGTTGCAGGCCAAATTTAACTTTGGTGAATTTTAATATGGTTGTTTTTTTTTATTGAGTGATTTGTTATGGGTTCTTTTATCTTTAAAAACATAGAAAAACATAGAATAAAAATCTTTAGGCAACTATGTGTAGCTGCTTGCTTAGAAATGACCCTCATTTATTTTCTAGGAGTTCAAAAGTTAGTTCTCCGTATTCCAGATTAGACTACCCATATATTATTCCCATGTTACTTATGCACAGAAAAGGAAATTTTCTTAATCTGTCTGCCACAATAGGGCTTTCTAGAGGTTTACTTTAAGAAACAGCCTATATCCTTTCATTCATCCATTAGCTTCATGATCCTACATGACATGTTGATCTAACCACTTGAGCTGGGACAGCTGACAGCCACAGCTGAATGCTGACGTATGTTTTTTCATTCTGAGGCAGTAAGTTAAAATTACATGGAGTGGTAATGTGGTTAAGTTAGGAAAAGTAGCACTGGGAGAGGCTTGTTGCTTCTCTGAAATGTTTCTGTAATCACAACCTGAAAATGGGAATTGGTCTGTGATATGGAAGGGGAAATGTTGTTAGGGATAGACAACAATGGGTGTTTTCAATACATGTATCTCTATCCTGATGCCTCTGAAACAGCAGAAATGGGTTAGGCATTTGCATTTGTATAAGGAAATTGAGTCCTCATGTTAATATTATATATAAGTATTTATATATTCCTCGTCATATAATTAAGGTTATAAAAAAGAAAAAAAAGATTGTTTCCTCTATAAAAAACCAACCAGACCAAGCTTTATAACATCATACTTTTAAAACCCACTGTTTTCCAGGGGCCAGCAGCTATATGTATATTTACAATATACCTATTTGCTTAGGATATATGCATATACACATGAAGTGCAGTTTTCTGAACATGGTAATGGCTTATGCATCTACCTCTGCTATTACAGTGTCACTTTGGTAGGATATCTAAAGACAACGTTATTAAGAAAAGACTAGCCCCTTTCTTGTTACAGTCATAAGTGACTTCACATTTAGTATTTTGTAACATTTTTAACCTGTAAAGTACTCCATTTCTAGAGAAGGTTTTGTGTAAGGTACAGTCAGTATTTCCCTGTAACTTTGCTAATGATTTCTTTCATCCTGTGATTTGGAAAGCAAGTCTGTTTCCCAGGGAGCAGAAGTGTAACAAAGGTGCTTAGGAAAGCTGTACCAATCAAGACAGTCACCAGAGCACTGCTCTGTTGATTGAACCAGACTTTGAGCTGTGCTCTGAGGGATATGCGTAAAAACTGATGAAACAAGGTAGAGAGGTGTTAACATGAACCATAGTTTATTTGGCACATAATGAGAGACATGTCAATATCAGCTATCTTGTATTGATTGTATTCTACTCCTTTTAAAAGCAAGAGCTGTGGGTTTTAAAATTACAAAGTCCAATATCACTATTAACTGGATTTCCTACAACTGCACCCAAGAGAAACCTCAATTTCTCCTCCCCATCAAAAGAAGAGGAGGGTATTTCAAAAAAAGCATTGCTTACATGTTCAAACTTTTTTGTCATTCTGTGGCTTGATGACTTGAATTCCTGAGGTTGCTAAATTATTTTTTGCCTTCCCTACGCAAAATGAGGAAACTATTCCTCTTATCTGCTATTTCTTCATACTACCATAGCACCAATAAAGTAGTAATTGAAGTCGTAGGAGTCTTTCTTCTATTGGTCATGCAAACACTATCTCAGAACTGCCCTGAAATATTTGTGTGAATACTGAAGAGAAATGAGGATACAAATAAGCTTTGTGATCTTTGCGTGATAACATACAGAATGATGCATGTGTTCAGGTAGTAGGCCTGAGCTGTATACAGTGGATCTATCCATCTACTCCACATAGTACCCATTTCTGGAAATGCTGTGAGCATGTTGTCACCACTGTACAGCCAAGCATCTTTGAGCTGACCAGAGGACTTGATGCAATACTGCTTTCTCAATTTTGAATAAATTCAAAAGTTGCCATGGTGGCGAATGGGAATCTGTGAACTTCTGCATTCTGACTTTTCATTACTCCTTTGAAAAATGTAAGTCATTGCAAAATTAATTGAGTTCTAGTCAAAAGTGATATTGCTATTGTAATAGATATATTTTTGTAAGTTAGTAACTTCAAATTTATATTTGCCACAAAAATAAATAGATGTTTATTGACTTACACCAGCTCTAAAGACTTTCAGTAGGAGGAGGTACAAATAAACTTAATTAAAATATCTATAAGTGAATTTAATACTATAATTTACATAACAAGTTTGTTATAGACTTAAATCTTAATTCTAAGGCCTCTATAGTTTATGAACAGCAATAAGAATACTTTCAAATTAGAAATAAATCTATTTGAATATATCTAAATAATTACATATGCGGCAGAAAAGCACTGGAAGTTACAATTATGAATGGGCATTTGCATTGTGAAATCATAGTATCAAAGGTATACATTTACTTTATACCATTCCTAAGTTAAACATACCTGTGGGAAAGAAGCATTTCATTAATCTTTGTGCGAATCATAGAATAGTTATGCTCTGTGTTGTAGGAGCAGAGACATTGAACTTAATTTTCCTGGAAAATGCAGGATGCCTGTGATGTAACCATAGTGGGAACCTAACCGGCCTGACTCACAGTCCTGTGCCTTAATCATATGTGAGGTAGAAGCTTAATTAGTCAACAGTTTGGAAAGTACTGTTGTAAAGGAATGAGTGAAAAAGGTAATACATTTCTTCAGCCACACAAAGAGAACCACAACAGGAGATCTGGAGAGCATGATACATGAGAGACAGAAATGACACATCTTCCCTGAAAGTGGCTGCTTAGCAGTTTATTCTCTGCAGAAGATACGTGCTAGTTTTGTTGGCATGTCCATGGAGACCAGACTGCATTACATCTAATGATTATTAAGTCATATAGATTGGTCCTAAGCAGAAACACATAAATGAACATAACTTTGCTAAGCATATTAGCAGACATGTATCTATGCTACTTTTATGGTATGGCATGGAACACCATAAACTTAAATATGTTTTAGAAGCACTAGAAACAATTTTTGCCACTGCACCAAGTAGGTGGTTGCATCAACGCAGTGAGATAAATGAGGAATGATAGTCAGATGGTGACAGAAGGGAATTTTGCAATATAAACTATCCGAGAATTACTGGCTTGGGAGATCACAAAGAACATTTCCAATTTTTTTGTTTAACGAGGTCAAGCATGAGCCTTCCCCTCTGTGATACTGGCATCAGAAATTTAGTTTTGTAGTTGAAAGACATACTGGAGTTTGAGGACATGAAAACATAGCATTAAATTTTGTCATTGTACATTGTTCATAGAAAAAAAGAAGGATTCCCAGGGTTATTGTGCCGATTTCATTAGTGTAAATTGCTAGCCTTCTCAACACAACAGGAAAAAAATTGCAGTTATCCCAAAGCCATTTCTGTTAGAGGAAAAAAATAGCATGTAGTTATAATTTATTTCTTTCATTTGGGTTTTGTTTTTATTCACATGTAATTTACTGGTGCCTCAGTGGGCTCCAATCCATGGTATGTAATCCTGTTAGAACAAAACAAAGTCCCATCAGGGATGAAATGGATCCATGGATCCATTTTCTCCAGATTAATTTGAAAGATGAATTTTTCACACAGTGAGGAAGCCAAGACTGCAGATGACTTGGTTTTGGTTTGGAACTTCAGGGAACAGATGGGAAAGCAGCAGCGTTAATGTACCTTAATGGATACACAGGACTGCATTTATTATTTGGCTTCAGTTCAGATTTTTTTTTTGGGTTTTTTGTGGTATTTTTTTTTTTTTTTTCCTTTTTCAGTGACTGTGCCTTTCTGAATCACCTCAGAATCTTTTCAGAAGCATTTTCCTTTAATTCTCTACTGTATGTTTTGACCATTTTTTATCCACCTCTGTTGTCACACGTGATTGCAGGTTTAAGTCTCAAAACAGCATGGGCAAGCTCTAGCTGCTTTTGCAACGCAATTATCATACAGGAAAGTTCTTGAAGGATGGAAGGTAATAGGCAGAAATGTGCCCTCTTGGTCTCTGCTCTAGGGCTTGTGAGTACTGGGTAGCATGAGAAGAAGGGCCTGCAGAAGTTGTCTCAGCTCATGTGCTCTTCCCAACCAGCATCTCCTATTGCTACTGTTGAAGATTGAGGACTGAGCTAGATGAACCAAAACAGATGTTGTAAGTAATTTCTTATGCTCCTCTGTTCTCAGAATGGATATTTATTTATTACTGTAGATTAGGACAGGCACACAACAGGACAGAATACAGGTTCCATATAAGATTAGGTTTTATTTCCAGTGGAATCTTGGTTTCCCAAAGAGATATAACAAACGCAACTCGTAGTCATCATTTAAATGCTTTCATTTGGGGGTATTGTGATATAAGAAGCCAAGAAAAAGCAGCAGCATATTTTTTATTAAAAAACTTTTTATGGCAAATTCATGATGGTGTATTTGTGCAGTTATAACAAAACAAAAGTGCAGGTCTCAGTCATAGAAATGAAGTTCTAAACATTTGTTTTGGAACTTTATTTTTGGAAACTTGAATCTATTCTCTGGTATCTGTGGAACTGGAGAATAAACTCAGGAGACCTGGGAGATGAGATGCAGCTTAGAAATAAAAAAGAAAACTTATGATGGTGGTTCTGTATCTTTTTGCCTTTACCATACTTCTCTGGTCCAAGCAGGTTCCTGATATTAAGTAGAAAGGTACCATGAGCTTACCTATAAGTGGAGGCAAAATGCATTCGCATATTCACCTTTGAACTTTAGTCCACCAATGGTCACTGGAAGCACTTCATGAAGGACCTTGACTTCATCTTGTGGCTCTACTTGCAATTTTGTTTGGAAAAGTGTTGGATAAATGTGTATCTTGTCTATGAAAACAGCTTGCCTTATAAAGTTGTGAAATTTTGGATTTGCATATAGCTTTACCAAAGAGCAGCATGAGTGCAGTCCTATCCAGGGAGCTACCTTGGCTCATCAAATGTGCTTTTATAGCACTACCAGACTTCAGTGCTCCTGTGCAGAAGACTCTTGTCTGCTGTCAACCCACATGGCTCACAGTAAGGCTTGGATTGCTTTTAAACACAGCATCAAAAATCTCTGGACTTCTACTAATAGTGCTGTCTCTTTGTGTATGTCTTCTGCATGCTATATGCAGAATAATTTTCTTTTATTTATTGTGAACAGCAATTTAATTAGATCTTTCCACTTGTTCTGTTCTCTGACATGTCAATCTGTCTTACCTTCTACTGAACCAGAAAAAAATACTATTAAGTGAAACTTGACAAGAAAGAGAGAAACTGGAAAACTCATAATTTATTAAGTGTAGTTCAGCATGATTCAAATAAGGACAGAGAAGCATATTAAAAAAAATTATACTGGTAAATTGGGACTGTTTTGTCCTCAACCCCTCATGGTTTGATGACTGAGATTCTGTTACTGTACTGAAAACGCATTTCCTATGTAATCATGCTGATCATGCATGTTTCAACAGAGACATAATGACAAAGATGTATAGATAAATGTCAATCACAGCAAATATATATTTTGCTCAGCAACCAAACTGGCATATCAAATCTAACATTTGTTTACATGAAATAGATTACTGAAACTCTGAATAAACCACATCTTCCTTGGAAATTATTAGTATTGCAACAAACAAAAATCTTTCGCACGCAGAATGCAAGGCCATGCATTTTCCTGGGTGATCCACTGTATCTAATGCCCAAAGTGCGCCTCACTCTTTCTCAAAACAAGAGCTATAAATAGGCAGGCACATTTTGCCATTTTAGTGCTGAGTATTACACATTCCAGAAACTTCAGTTTTTCAGCTGCTTATTTTTATTTTCCTTTGCTGTGACCGAGCAAGTGAGCCCAGCCTACTGAAATGCCACCCACCCCTTGAAAGAAAAATCTAGGAATAAACTCAAAGATCAGGAAAGGGCTCTACCTAGAAGTATACCTGGAACAAGGAGCAGAGAATGCAAAAAACTGAAGGACAAGGTTGAGCTTAAATCAGAGTGTATTTTGTTTGCAGACAGCAATGATCTTTCGTCTGAAAAGCCCTGTCTTTTCTGGTGTTACAACAGATCCCTGTCCCTCACAAGGAGCATCATTAGACTCAGACTCTGGAGTAAGGCAGAAATTTTTAATATTTTGTGGTAAGTCAGAAAGCTGCCTGAAAAAAATGTTCCTTTTCCCTTTTTAATATGGACCCTCATTGTTTCCATGCCCTGGCATCTGGCAGTCAGGGAGCCAGTACTTTCCTCTGAACGTTTTTAGAAAACACCAAGAATCATTTGGAATATAAATGCCTTTTGCAAATAGCTTCAGTTTGTGGGGAACTACTGCAGCATGAAGACACTTAAAACACATCACAGGGACTTTCCACTGTACTGTCTTTAGGAATAGAGACCTCAAACTTGCAGTCACCATCCTGCTAGTAAAAAATTCCTAAATCTGCATACGTGTCAGCAACAGCTTCCTGGATAATCTTTGCCTTAACTGATCCCAGTGTGATGCCAAGGCTTTAGTTTTCCTCTGACTGTCGAAATCTGGGCTGGATCCATGCTCTGGTGTCAGCCTGGGCCTTGTGTTGCCCATTTAGGCAGCCTGGGCTTCGGCTGCTTGGGATTCCCATATCCCTTGTGGCAGGTGATGGAAAGACTCTTCCAGGGATAACCACATCAGAGCCATCTGCTTAATCTTGGGCATTGCATTAATGGCAAATGTGATGGAAACAGAAAGTCAGGAGAGCTGCATGATGCTGGGGCTGTTCATTGTAAATGCAACTGTAAAACTGTGTTTTGGAAAACTCGGGGTGTACACGATGTTTTTCTGGTAGATTTACCAGCTGGTTTGCCCAGCCTGGTCTGTGAGAGTACTCTGGATTATAAACACTCAGCAAATCTGACCTTGAGCTAGCAATAAACTCAATACTGTCCCTCTTTTGAGGATTTGAATGTTTAATAATGAATTATGGAGAACTCCTGCAAAACACTATCTATGTGGGATCATAACTATTCTGTATACTGGCAGACTGTGATCCTTGTGGTCTCATATTGATGTCACTACAGTTTTATTCTGGACTAAGCTTTTCTGACTAAAATAGAATTACTCTATTTGTGCCACTGCAAACAGTGTTAGTACAAATGGTTAATAAAAGCAAACACTCCACCTTATAATGGCTGGGATAGGATGGGTGCTGTGAGCTATGACTCTGTGATTCTGCACTGTTCTGAAAGAGGCTTGTTTGTACAAAGGTTTGATATCCTAAACTTCAGCTACAGTTCCAGCCATTTGCTAGACCACCCACCTAGGATCTTGGCTTTCTTCCATTTCCAGTAATTCTCAAGCTTCATAGACAAGGTTGCAGATTTGTTTTGTTGGTTTTGTTCTTAATTTTGTCTCAATGGTGAATTTAGTTCAAGGCAATTCTCTTCAGGCAAATAGGAAAACGATAGTTTGATGCCTCGCAAAGAACATCACAGTGTTTGCAACTGCTAATGAGAATACATCAAATGCTACAGGCCACTGGATACGTGGACTTAAACATAGGAAACGGCTTGGACATTACTGCATTTCCTGTGCTGCTGCCTGCATTCTAGTAATGAGTGTCTATGGATGCCAACTTTTCCTTCATAAGCTGATGAAAATGGGTATTCGTGCTCACAGCAGCTAGGAGGACAGCCATCCAAATGTGGTCTGCTGTGTAACACATACAGGGCTTTCTCTGTGCTGACAGCAAATCTTGGTGCTGCAGATCTTTTCATAATTTGCCCTCAGACTTTGATAATTCGCCCTTTCATTATTTGTTCTCACTATGTGCCTAAAAACTGTGTACTCCTTTGGGTTGCAAAATTATTGCATCCTATGTGATGAAAATTAGTTAGAACAAGTTAAAGAAAATAATTTTAAACATTTCTTTCTGATTAGGGATAGCTGCCAAGGTTTTCTTGTTTTTCAGTTACTGCACCAGCCAAGGGAGAGTGTTTCCACCAAATCAATCAATAAAACGCATTTCTCTCAGAGAAGCCTATTCACCTGATTTTTCTTCATTTGCAGAAAGGATCAAAGAGATTTCTTACTGCAAATGATGTACTGATTCTATGGGAATACAGTGTAATTATGATACATATGTGCCATTTTAAGTTGCAAGTAATACCCTAAAGAGCTTTGTAGAGTTATGCTTCACAGAGCACCAAAGGTGCAAAAGGGAAGGTGCAGTCCCCAAAAATGGTACATGGCTCCCAGTTTTGGCTTTCTGACTGCCGTGAATGATGAATTGTGTGTTGTTGTTTTTGAGTCACATACTACTAACTTAATTTTTAGGAGAGGGCTGGAGCAGTAACACTTATCGAGTTTATGGAAAAAAACAAGCAAGAGAAACATATGCCCTTTCACCTGGAGTATATGATTAGAAAACAGAGAAAGACAACGTGAGAAATGTTCAGCAAAAGGACAGGAAGTGCCTGTCCAAGTCAATATGCCCAGTCTTTTCTTTGTGCCCTTGTTTATCTGAAACAAACTTCCCTTCTTTTTTTCACTCTGCTCCTCTAACACATTCTGAACTTGTCTCTAGTTTCCAGCACTTTTTCCATTAGCACTATGTAAACTCTTGGCAGAAAGTAGTTGTGATGGAAACATTTCCCATTTTCTTCTAAGTTTTGAACTTCGGGAAAGCTCTAATCTATTTGCCTGTAGTTTTAAAGGGCCATGCAGTGAGCACAGAGCCTTCATCTGCTAGCTGTCTGCGCATTATGACTTAGATGAGTTTTAAAATGCTTGTGCCAAATTAGATTTGCCTGAAAACTCTTTAACAAACTTTTAAATAACCAGTAGCTTGTGGCCATAATTTTGGACTAGCATGGCATGGAGCTTCCCCATCAGTCTTAATTTTCCCACTTAAGCGCTGTCAGGATGAGGGAATATTGCAAGAAATCTGTAATTTTCCCTATGCCATCAGGCTTTAATCAACTTGGAAAATTCTGTAACATTGCACGAGGCACATAAATTCATGATAACTGTGGGGATAAGTGGATATGCTCAGTCAGAAACCATGGCCATTAATATTTAATAGTCCTTTTCAAATTAATAATATCTCAATATTTTTAGGATGTTTAAAGCATATACTTTAACTAACCCTTCCATAAGCAGTAACTTCTTCTCCTCTTTAATAATAAATCTGCATCGTTCTCTTTTGTTCTTTTCTGCAGCAGATAATTTTATCGTACACAAGCTTTTAGCCTTCGTTCTGCACCTTTTATCCAGTAATCTTTGATGCAGAAAAATGCTAACTATATTCTGAAAACCTAATTAAATTAGAATTCTCCTAATCTATCATGGCAGTAATATCTTCAAAGAATTTCAACAACTTAGTTAAAGTTGAAATATTTTGCTTCAATATAGTCCAACTGTCTTGCAACTTTAGCCCCCAAACACAGCGCTTTCTAACATAGCTTTCAAAAAGTTCTTAAAACAGACTTCAAAAATCATTGAACCAGTCTCTTACCATACCTTTCCCATGTAACCTTTTTGATGATTAAATTTTCTATCTCTATTTTTCTATACAAGGACCTAACTGTAAGTTAGTGAATATCGTATCAAAATAAAAATAAAATAAAATGTATGTTCTAAGGTCCTCTTTCTTTTCTTACCTACCAGTGCTCCTGGATATCACCTTGATTCAATGAAATTCTACTAATCAATTACATTATCCATGTAATGGAATATATTTTTCCTCTTTGACTTTGAAGACTGATTCCTGGCTGAAAGCATTTTGCTTTGTATTTCCTCTACAAAGGATGAAAACATAATAAATATTTAATAATTCCATTATTTTTAATCCCGTAGTAATCTCCTAATTTCTCTTTTAAAAATTCCAGTCAACATGCAAATTTAATATATGGATGGGGTTTTGTTTTGTTTTGTTTTCATAACATTCTGGAAGTCCTGGCTTGGCAACTCCTTTTTCAATTGCATTAACCATAAGCATATCTTAAGTTTACACTGGTCTGGAATAATTTCATTTTTCTTAGGAATATTGCCTGTTCTTGCACAGAAGCTACACAACATTTGGCTCTCCTGAGCTAGAGGGCCAGCTAGGCTGACTCGACTGCTGCCTGTGCCTGCAAGTACGCAGTGACCTTTCAGTTCCTTTTCTACACCTTCTACATTTACAGTAAGGCTCTGTACTTTCACTAGCAATGAGTTAACCAACACTTTTGGAGCCCTGCAAATTACGGCCATCAGGCACAATTTAAACAGTGGTTTTAAAGGAGAGGAGAAACCCCCTCACCAGTGTCCCTCTTTAAGGGCTTGCAAGAGCTCTGCTCTCTCCTGTGCTGTTCCAGGGCACAGCTCGGCTGGGCTTGTAGGGGCCTCCTCACCTGATGGCTGCCATGTCATTTGGTTTAATCATTTGGTTGGTGTAATCATTTCTGTTTAAGCATTCCATAGGAACTTTAATTGTGGTGTTGTTTAATTTAACGGTACTTTCCAGTCATTCACACTAACTAAACAAAAGTTATGAAAAGATCGGGGGTATCTTGAACTGAAAACCTGCTTTTGAGGCTAATGTTTGTTTTGTTTAAGTAGGATATCCTTTCTGGCAGGTTTACAAGCATGTGTCAGACAAATGTTTTACAACAGAAACATTTTGCTACAATCATGGGCTGATAGAATGACTGATTATCATTTAAGGGACCCTTTGTTCAGACTCCTCAGATGTCTTCTCATGTGCTTACAGTCTGAGATTCATTTCTCTCCAAAATTGAATTCATATGTGCTGGAGAAAAATAATCCATCCCTTCATTTTTCTACTATGAGGTCTTTTTCTTTCCCTCCGTGACTGGCTTTCATAGTCCTGTAACTGATTTTCATAGTCTAAAATTATAATTTTATGACTACAATGAATGTAGCTCACAAAGTGCTGGAGTGAAGCTCAACTCCAGGGATTGCCTTGACTACCTGTGGAGAGCTTTATGGAGACACCCATGTCAACTTTGAAAGAGGTGCCTTGAACACAAAAAGCAACACAGCTGTTGATTCACAAAGGGAACTTCTCACTCTCATCCCTCCTAATACAGCCCTCAGCCACAGAGATTAGTTAGTTACAGCCCACTGAGGTATTGAAATACCATATCTGTTAAGAGCTGTCTGCAGTCACAAGCTGCAGCAGAGCCAGGAGCTGAACCCAGCTTGGAGTTCCAGTCTGGTGCCTTTTACCACTTCCTTCTCTCACATGACTATTTACATTTCTGACCTTTGGAAAAAAAACCCATATATGTATATATGCTCATATTTGCACGCAAGGTTCTTGCTTTTGAAACATCTTTAAAACCTTTGCAGTCCAAGGTTCTCTAAACCACAGTATGTCTGAGAGAAAGTACACTGAAAATAAAAGATTTGAATTCTCCTAACATTTGGATGTAAAACTGGCCTGCTAAATCCTGTTTGGCCACATTATTTTCCTTTGGCACAGAATACAGGAATCTAGGCATAGCTGGTGGGTGGCTTCTAGGAAAACTAAGAGTATCAAAGCGCTGAGGTGACAGCAGTGGCTTAGCTCTTACAGGTACTTCAGGAGCATGGTCTTGATTGCTCTCTACTTCAGACCTCAAGATAACCAGCTTTTAGAGCAGAACACTTCCAAAACTTGACAGTGGTTTCAGCTGCCTCAAAGACTTTCAGTTAACCATATTGTGAACAAGCCATCTAATTACTTTATGGAAGTGAAAACACTACTAGTTGGTTGTCCTCATCATTTGTAAAATTCACTGTGTGTAATTGTAAGATTCACTGTGACTTTATTGGCTTAAAAATGAAATTTTTAATTAACTCATTTTAATGTTGCTTTTTGGAAATCATACTGTGGGAATGGTTCAGCTAGACTCTGTCATCAAGAGAGGTGTTAGATCCTCTGCAGAGGGCATTCTGTACCCTTTTGCCAAGCAAATACTACTTGTTTTAGCCTGGGTCTGCTCAGTGCAGTCCTAGATCACTGATGTCCACTGCTAAATAAAGGATTTTGGCTGGGAGAGGGCACCATGGAGGCAATGAACAAATGCAGCATAGCAGACCCTCAGTTTTTATACAGGGTTAGGGTCATTGGAAGCCACTAATTTATGAGACTCCTTATGTCTTCTTGGAAAGTGAAAATTCTGTAAAAGCATAAGAGTGATATATAAACTTTCAAATTAGAAATAAAGATCAACAAGAATCAGAATGACTTATCTCTTTGGGTTTTTAGAGGTCTAGGAGTATTTTTTCACGTCATCAGTAGGATGTGTTGCCCTTTTACAGTCTCATTTAGCATAAACTAAACTGAAAATAATCAACTAAATCTGAAATTACAAAACAGTTTCAGTTATCTGCCTGCAAAAACCTTTCTCAGGGAATAGCACGGTTATGTTATCAGCTCACATGCAACATGAACCGGTAGGGGCATATATGTATAATATAAATACTGTACAATAAAGTTCCTACATTCTAATGAAGGGAAGGGTAGTCTGTGAAGAACGAAAGATCTTTCTTGTATTGTACAGAGGCCAAATGCACAAATGATCTCTGTTCACACACACACTGTGGAATCAAAACACAGCTGTAAGATCTAATTTTAGGGGCCACTAACCTTGACCATGCTCTTTTAATAATCTTCCTATTTGAGAATTCAAAGATTCAAGAAGGGCATAACCTTGAGAGTTTTAACCAGTCCTTGAAACCAGTATTCACAACATGTCATCTGATTTTAGAAACAATATTATCAGAATGCACTGATAAATAGCAGCTTGACTATGAAGTCTTTCTCTGGTGCAGGTACAAACTCAGGGTGCTCTGGAAGATGAAACATCATCTTAAATATAAACAACACAGAGGGCTCCCCAAGGATGTTTTAGCTGAGAGAAATGTACTAGGAGTCTAATAACACATTCCTCTGTCAATTGTAACACAGACAAAAAGCAGAAGTAAAAAAACGCCATCCTTCAAATCTCCCGCCAAGCTACATCTCTTAACAGTTCATCTGTCTGAGGAGGAAATCTGTTAGGTTTTTATGGTAGATAAATGAGGAATTACTGAGAAAGTCCTGAAATGGACCTTGTGCTTGAATCTTCTTTAATTTCCTTCAGCATTCCCAGTTGAATCTCACCAAATTAAAGCTTTTATACATTTTGAACCAGCTGCTGATTTTACAAAACTGCATGATTTGCTGCTTTCAAATGTATTATTTCTTTGAAGCCTTCCTATGTGACAGACAAAAAGTATTATTAAACAGTAACTCATCATGCAATAATTTTTCAGTTAGAGAAACCTTTGATATGTAAAACAAATGAAATAAACCAAGTGTATTAATTGATTAAAACATGAAGCATAAGGGAGGTCTTAGTGCTGTCCTGCAGTGACACAGCTGCTCCATGGCAGCATTCAAATGATGCTCTGCACAACCGATCTAACAGTGCTAGAAGGACAGTCCCAGTGTATGGTATTTCTGTAGTAAGGAACAGAGCTAAGCTGAGCTCAGGATGAGTTAAACCTTAACCCATCTTATACACTATTCTCAGTTGTTGCTCAGAATCTGCTGCCTGAGCATCATCTGCAGTTTTTAGGTTTATTTGTGATGGCATAGATGAATAATATTTCAGGATGGTGTTAAAGGAAAATTCCACAGCAAAATAAACCCCATATCATTTTTCTACCTTATGAGCACAGCTCTGTACAGTCCCTCCCACATAACTGCTCAGTTGTATTTCAACACGCATGATTCCTTACATTCCTGGTTAACACATTCAGAGGTTAAACATAAACCAGAAACCAACACTGACTATCATTAAGCATTCCTGTGCCAAATACCTTGCTGAAGCAAAATGATAAAAGCTCAGCACGTCATTCTTGGCAGGTACAACTGGGTTTTTTTTTTTCCTTAGTGCTTTTATTAATGTTCTTGTTTTACTATGGTCTCACAATTGCTTTTATTCACCTATATAATTCCACTTAGTTTAGTCTTGTGAGCTACTATATCTGATTCACATACCAAAAAAAGGCAGCAGAAGTTCACAGCTCACTATTCTATACTGCAATAAAAGGCTGTGGCGCTATTGTGGTATCACGTGGGTTGGCAAAATGCTATGTGAAATCTAACTTTAAAAGTCAACTGCAGAAGGTATTTACTCATGTATTTTTCCCACCAGAATATGCACAGGCTCTGTGTGGTGGACTATAGTTTGGTTTCTGCTTCCTACCCAGATTTATATTGATTAGGACAGAGTGTTCCCGTTCGACTGTCAAATACTTTTCCACTGATTGCTTTCTTCAATTTGTAGGGGAGTTTTTTCCTAGCTACTCTCTTACAGGGTCTCCAGGCACCCCAGAAAAGGGAATTCACAGGCACTGGTCCACGAAGCTACAGGTCATGGATCTGAACTGGTTTTCAATCAGTTCATCACCCATACAGTGTTTTAAACCCTGTTATAAAAAACCACACTCATTACAGATAGTGTAAATTCATGAGGTTTTCTGAACTTAGTTAAAACTGGCAGCTGAGATAAAACCACAAAACTAAAAAAAACCACTAAAGCCTGTGGGAATAATATAGACATGTGTGGACTGACATAACACTAAACTTACATGTTATACCTTGCTGTTTCTCATCTTTTCCATACTCTGATGCATTCATGTAGATTACAGGCTTGACAAGGAGAAGGCGTATCTGTCTCTGGAACATTTACAGACTTCATTACGCCTCTCCAGTACTCAGAAGTGACATACATTACTAAGATCTTTCCTAACCCCATTCCTTCCCTTCTGAATTTGATAAAAATTAAAATAGTGTCAGTACATGAAGTACTTTCTAGTGCAATCCATTAATTTTCTGTCCTTTGGTGAGTGCATTTATCTGTGATGATATTCATAACATGATGGGTTCTCCTTCTGCATTAAAACCTGCCACCTTATCTGTTCATTTTGAGTCCAACAATGACTGGCAGATTTCATTTCCTAGAAAGGCTGCCCCAGGCAGAAAATAAGTAATGAAAAAGTTGGAATTCCTCTGGTTTTCTTTTCAAGAGGAAGAATTAAGAAAGTTGGGATTGCTTTTGTGTTTCCTAACATTTAGATTTTCCTTATCTTCTTTGTAATGGATGCTTAAGTAACAGGAGGGGATACATTTAAAAAATACAAGAAAGCATATGATAAATGAATTCATGGAATCCCCCTGAATATTTGAAATAGCTTTAAAAATTTTAACAACAACCCCTGAAATCTGATTGTCTGCAATAGGGGAATCACAGAGGTCTTATAATAATAATAAACAATAATAATGTGAAAAAAATGTGGCTTGATTAGCTTTTTCTAAATTAGACCAAAGATGTCGAAGGTGCAAAAGGCTGCCAAACAAAAGGGTTTACATAGATACAGTTTCTTTAAAACATGGGTTTCACATCTGATTTTCAAGCTCCTTATGAAAATAGTCAGCCGAAACAAAATTTAATTTTACAAGCAAGAACAAATGAATCTTGGCATAACAGGGATTTTTCATCTCACTGTTCTTACGAAAGTAGTTCCTGTTAAAGAACTTAGTACAAAAAAGAGAAAGAGCTCTTGGAAGGGAGAGGAGATATTATCTTCACTTTTTAATGCTTAAACTATTACTTCTGTCCCTGATGATGTTCTCAAACACACAAAAAAAAAAAAAAAA
>NDXB01013290.1:0-13597 GCA_002631895.1 Agapornis roseicollis | reverse complement strand
AAAATGCTGTAAAAAGAAAGATTAAGGTTTTTTTTTTTTTTTTTAAGTATTCTTTGCTATCAGCTTAGCAAGGAGAAAGAGCAAGAAATGAAGGAAAAAAGTTTGCTTTGCATGCTGATAGAGGTGATTTTGAGTTTCTTCTACTCACATTACAAATGTGTAAAGTAGGAGATCAAATACCATGTTCACAGTAAAACAAAACAGGTCTTGCAATTTTTATTTCCACTTAATGTAGAAAATGAAAGGAAACAAAATTCAAACAGAATTTTTGGTTTTTTTCTTCACCTAAAAAGAAACAATGTGAACAACAGGAGATGAGCAATTTCTTTACCAGACATGAGATTCTCATTAAATTTTCCAGAGCTATCTAAGTAATAACAATTTTTTCTATTGTCATAGGCATCATTAAACAGAGAACCTACAATTTGCCTGGAATACACATTTCCTGAGTCATAATCACCATTAACTTGAATTAGAATTATTCATATCTCATAACCTGCATTCATTATAACTGTTAGTACTTTATAGCACCTATTAATGATTTGCAAAGTAAATATTGTATGAAGATGTTATTTTTCCCTCTAAACAGTCAACAAACAAAACTGAATATTGAAACATGCATAAGGCTAGAATTCGCATTTATTAAGAAACTGATATCTGTTTTAGCAGACAATAATTAGTTTATGACGTATTATTGAATAGTTTATAACACTAATATACTACCAAGATGAAAGCGTAGTAAGTTTCATACTCTGGTCACTTATGCCAAGATAGGAAATGCAAGGTTTAAAATAGAGCCTGCTACATCTGAACATTCACCTCCCCGGGGGACTTGCAATATTTTCAGTTTTATGAAGCTGTGTGATGGGCAATGGATTGACAAACTGGCAAATGTTACTGGCGTTTGCAAATGATCAAACCCTTCCTTTCAAGTAGGGTAACTACATAGGCAGTGGTGAAACATTCACCACATTACCAACGTACAGTCTGTAGATGATACGAGCACTGTTTAATAGTTCTGTGGACTTTAAAGGGTAGTGTCACGGCTGCATACTGTATCTTGTGTATTGCGTGGATGTGAGTGAAACTACACTGCAACTTGATGTCAAAAATAGCTGTTATTTATGTTTTCTATGTCTAAACATTACCATGTCAGAAAACCTCATTTTACAGTGGATGTTTCTGATTGTGATTCATCAGCTGGCTAAATAAAACTTAAACAGATAAAAGAAAAAAAAACTTTTTATATAATTTAATGTCTATGAGAACCCAACAATTCTTCTGTGTATTTCTGTAAAGTTTGTGTAAGGCCTCTGTTACTAGGTTGATTTATCTCAGAGGGATGCAATATTTTGCTTTTATGACTGTATAATCCTTTGCCCTACAGTGGAAGATGCATTGTCCTCTGACTCACAAGTGATGAATTACAAGGTAAAGCTGCCAATTTTCCAATACACACAAGATGAGTGTTGTAAACAATCATTTCCTCATAACAGCAACATGAACTAAGCTGGGCTCAAAAAAACTAAAGTAAAACCTGTACAATAACAAAATTATTTTATCTTATGGGTCCTACATTTGAAATTTAGGGTATGAAAAATGCAGAATTCATTTCTATAAGCCACAAACCAAGCAAAGCTAAGTCTGGATAGCATTAATTTATACATATGCACATGTATGTACCTATATGCATAAGAATACACACACGCATATCAGTATTATTAACACTCCACATGAGATGATAACACAGAGCCATAATCTTTTCAGCTTTCACATACCTTCTCACATCAATTTGGGGATTTTTTAATTGTAGGTTTAAAATTAAACAGCTCTGTACCTTCAAACAGCAAGATCTCTTTCTTTTGTCCTTAGTTCAACTTCTCCTAAAACCCTAAGAAACCTTAGGAATGTTTCCCTTTCCCTCAGAGTCTTATTTCTATATTATATTTCAAATGTTGCTACAACAAAATTATCCCTTAGCCATATTTTCTGTGTGTCTGAGGGCTTTTCTTTACCTACCATGATAATCAGAGGCTTCAGGACTGCTTTACAAACCTTTTGTTTTCACTACTGTTTTGTTCAACTCCTGCAAAGCTCTGTGGTTTGTGGGACAAAAGAAATACAGTTACCTGTAAATGGAGACACACAGAAAAAAAAAAGGAGACCATTTAGATCAGTAGGGCAAAGAGGTGCAGACACGGCTATATGCCAAAGTGCAGAAATGCCAGTGTCTGAGTGTGCAAACCTTGGAAAAATTCCAGCCCTTCATGAGTCTTCCTCTCTCTGTCTTCACTGTATTCTTTCTGGAGTAGCAAATGTCACCCTGCTTGACTATGTTTGACCCTGAAGTATCTTTGTAAATATGAAAGGTTTTAAACCTCATTATTACTCACAGGCAACACAATAATTTCCAGGGCTTCTTTCCTAAGCCTAAAAGTCCTGAAATCTCTACGAAAAATAGGGTTTCTCAGGAGGAGAAGAAACCTAACTCACAAGCCACAGTGAAGGTGATCTTTGAAATTGATCTAAAAACCAAGACTGAAACTAGGAGACTTGAAGAACAAACCATACCATTGCGGACTAGTAGGAAGTAAAGATTTTTGGCTATGATGCTTTGGTTGGTCTGAGAAGAGGAATGCAGAATAAAAAACTGAAGGAACAGGTTACAGCAGGTGTGAGAAGTGATTGGTGACAACAAAGGGAAGACTGATGGCATTTAGTGAAAAGGTGATTTAGGAGGGGATGAAAAGAGGAATTGGAAGAAATCCACAAAAACAGGCAATCTGATAACAAAGATACAGTAATAGTGTAAATAGATAAAGAAGTGAAATGAAATAATAATTTAAACAATCTTTTGATTTTAAGCAGGCAGTGTTCAAGGCCAGGTTGGATGAAGCCTTGGGTGACATGGTTTAGTGTGAGGTGTCCCTGCTTATGGCAGGGGGTTGGAACTAGATGATTTTAAGGTCCTTTCCAACCCTAACTATTCTATGATTCTATGATTTTATGATAAAAATCTACAACTCTTAAAAATACAACATTGACTCAAATCTGGGAGCTTAGAGGTAATGTATTCCTTTCACACTTACAAGCAACATCATACAGAGAGAAGAAAGATAAGCAATTTCAGAACAGACTGCCCAGGCAAAATGTGACATGAAAGTCTTTTGAGCCATGAAGAAGAGGTGTGGATGAGCAGTAAGAAATTCATACTCCAGTGCACACAGTGGGGTCTTACAGAAGAGATCTTTTTGTAGGTCATTGCCTGTGGTTGCAAAGTGTTGGATGCAAAAATGGTAAGGAGTCAAGATATAGTATGTGCCAGTGACTTATTGAGTAAATGCTGATAGGAAGTTGGGAGCTGTACATGTTTGCCTTCTGTACATGTGAACTGCCATAGCACCAGCAGATGTCTGGGTCAGGTCTCTAAGTGACTCTCATTATCAGGCTAATTTTTGTGAAACAATTTTTGGCTTGGATGTTCTTGGTAAGGTGAAGAAAGTGGAATAAAAGTCTGAAAGAAATGAGCTGAGAGATGAAAAGAATACTGCCAGGAGATTTGTGTTTCAGAAGGGTAACCCTTCAAGAAAAGCTGTTTTATCTACATCTCATTTGCAAGCTGCCTGCAGGCTTAAACTGAGATCTGGAAGCAGTTTCTCTTGCCAAAGAGGAGATGTATGAAAACCATCACCTTTCTGAAATTCTGAATGTGCAAGATAACAAATGATAACAGAGCATTAAGAGTTGATACTATCACTTCACCCTGCAATGTTCAATAAAGGTGATTTCACATGTACTAATAAAGGTAGTCAGGAGCAAAGTACAGGTGAAAGTGTTGTCCCTCAGTCTTCTATACATAGGGACAGAGCGAGAGTGGAAATGCCCTTTTCCTTCTGAGTCTGTTTAAGCAAGTATGATTCATTTACATTTGAAAATGAAGTTTTCTCTTTGGCTGTAGCTGCAACTACTTCCCTAAACTGAAACCTCTAACCTGTGTGATGCTTATATTTAGACTCCTGTAAAATTACTAAATTCACAGCATTGATTCTAGTATCTAAGTGTGTGTAGAAAATTATTCTTCACAAAGGTAACACAAAGTGGATGTGATGATTGATATATTTCAACATTTTACATGTTCATGGTGAATACACTTCCTAGTTAATAAAAAAATGCTAATAACTGCATGAATGAAGCTCAAGTAGGAGGCAGTATTGTGTATCGTTTTCTACACATTCTCAATTTTTATCTTAAAAAGTTAGGTTTCGCAACTAAGTCCAATGACTGTTGGAAAAAAAAAATAAAGTTATTTCAGTAAATGGCATCTGTGAAATCTTCTAAGTAAATATGATCCAAGGAAACAATGCTCTTTGAGATTCTTATATACTCCACTCATCTCGGACAATAGCCAGAGAAAAGAGCCTTTTTCTTATAGTCAGCAATGACATTTGAACTGCCTGCTCAGATGTACTTGGTTTTGCCCAAACTTCCACAAGAGCCAAGAGAATTTTGTTTAAGAAGAAAAATAAGACATTTCTCAGAAGCTTAGTTCTGTAACTACTTCCACCCATGACTTCAACCTAGCACCAACAAACAATGTTGCAGTCAGCCAGGATCCTCCCTCAATTCTTTGCAAAAACACTGTCATGTTTGTTTACACGTTCAAGTTGTTTGGGGGCATGTCATGTTTTATTGTCAGCTCTGAAAAGGGTACGTTCTTTAGTGATGACACACTCTTGGAATCTGTCCCAAAAGTGCATCAGACTGCACAGGATGTGTTGTTATCTGCTCTGTAACACATAGACAGTAGATTAACTGCTATCAGGCAGATGACAGACAGCTAAATTGAATCCTTTCATATAGTTTTCTTTAATTTGCTATATTTCTTGATACCTATCTGTCTTTTCTGATGTTGCTCCCATATCAGATGAGAAGATTAAGTCTGTCAGAACAATGGGGGAAATTATAGATAGCAGAGATATGATGCACCATCAGTGGCAGGCACTTTTCAAATTCATGCCCCGTAGCATGTATCACACATATTCATAAGCTCTCATTTTATGGTTCTACAAGTGTATTTTATCCTATGGCAAAAAAAGAGATTCACAGCCTCCTCTAACATACCAGAAATCACGTTGAGTCCTTGAGGAACCTAGAACAATTGTATCTTGAAGTGTAATATTTTCACAAATGCACAGAAAATTTGAGAACACATTTAGAGAAGCCGTGGCTACGTTTTTTTTTGGAGGATTTTATGACTTTTCAATTCAGTATGACTGGATTCCTTATAAAAAATTAATTTTAATGTGTACCTGAAACTGAAAATACTAATTGCACAGAGTGTGGAAACTGTTGTGACAATGTGCTCAAGGAATAGCCTTCAAAATGGCTGTTCTTATAAAAGGAAACGTCAGTAGCAGGATGTATAAATTTGTGACAGGGATTAATTACAATACAGATCCTAAAAAACCCTTTCATAATCATAGGAAATAACTACAGCAGAGCTATGATATTTGCTATAGGAACACGTGACTCAACAAAGTCCCTTGATGAAACGCTGAGAGCACTTGGAGAAGATACTTCAAATTTCTGCTGATCTGATTAAACCTGTTTTTGTAAATAGATTAAGTGACACAGGCTGCAGGACACCAGAGGAATGACTTGGCTGAAATATTGCTCAATGTGTTCTGAAAGGCATATAGTTGAAATAATCTCTCTGATTAGGAGCAAACAATTCACAGTAAATAACATCACTTTCTAAAAAGTTGTGATTCATTGCTAGCAGGAAAACTATCAAAACTGAATCTTTTTGAGCACATTTTTTTTTGTGCACAGTGCTTAGCATTCCTGTAGTTAAAGGACAGAGCATCTAAGGCAGTGCTTTTTTTGTCCACATATCCCATGTTTTTTTGCAACAGGCAGGGATAAAGCTTCACACATGATCTTGCAAATAACACACATCTGGAAATCCAGAAATAAATGCATACGTCGTGTAACACTTGCTGATTACTGAAAGGCTTCACTGTAGAGCTATAAGCGGTCATCCCAAGAACTCACAAAGTCCTACTGCCCTTCATTCCATGTCTCTCTCACCTCATTTGCACACTTTGGCAAGTTTGGCACCCGGAGTCATCCGGTCTCAGTGTTATATCCATCCAACCTATCAATGTGCTTGTAACCTAGAATAAATTTAACTTTCATTAAAGGCAAAATTTATGAGATGGGATTAGTCTATCTTTGTAGTAGAAACTACGTGGATAATTCTGTAGCAGCATATTATGAACAGCTTTCTGAGCCAGTTTGGAAGACAAAATTCAAATTCCTTGGAAACCCATAAAACTACTGGAGTTATTCTTGTTATTAAGGTTGAGCTTTGTAAAGAACTTTGAGAGTGCACTACCAAACTCTGTGTAGACTGCATCCAGTTTTGAACCTGATTTAGGTGCTAAAAGTGCCTAAACCTGTATTGCTGCTGGCCAAGGCCAAGCCCATCAGTGTCAGTGGTAGTGCCTCTGGGATAACAGATTTAAAAAGGAAGAAAAAAACCTGTGCAACTGCAGCCAGGAAACAGGATTAAGAATATGTGAGAGGAACAGCCCTACAGATACCCTTGTACATGTTAGTGCCCAAGGAGGGAAGGAGGTGCTCCAGGCACTGGAGCAGAGGTTCCCCTGCAGCCTGTGGTGCAGACTACAGTGAGGCAGGCTGTGCCCTTGCAGCCCATGGAGGTCCAGAGTGGAGCAGATCTCCACCTGCAGCCTGTGGAGGACCGCATGCTGGAGCAGAGGGATGTCTCAAAGGAGGCTGTGATCCCATGTGAAGCCCATGCTGGAGCAGGCTCCTAGCAGGACCTGTGGCCTGTGGAGGGAGGAACCCATGCTGGAGCAGGTTTACTGCAGGACTTGTGACCCTATGAGGGACCCACACTGGAGCAGCTCAGGAAGAGCTGCAGACTATGGGAAGGACCCACTTTGAAGAAGTTCATGGAGGACTGTCTGCCAAGGAAAGGACCCCACGTTGGAGCAGGGGAAAAGTGTGAGGAGAGACAACGTGTGATGAACTCCCATTCCCTGTTCCCGTGTGTCACTCAGGGAGGGGAGGTAGAGAATTCAGGAGGGAAGTTGAGCCTGGGAAGAAGGGAAAGCTTTGGAGAAGGTGTTTAAAGGTTTAGGTTTTATTTCTCATTATCCTACTCTGGTTTGATTTACAATAAATTAGATTTATTTTCTCAAGTCAAGTCGCTTTTGCCCATGACGGTAACTGTTGAGTGATCTCTCCCTGTTCTTATCTTGACTCATGAGCCTGTTGTTATATTTTCTCTACTCTGTCCAGCTGAGGAGAGTGATAGAGTGGCTTTGGTGGGCACCACAAAGCCGCAAAAGAAATCTGATGTTGCAGTGGTAACTTGGAGACTCCAGCAGGGAGATAAGGGATAAAGTCTTTACAACGAGAAAAATGACCTGAAACTAAATCTTTCCTATACAGGAAGGCACTCTGATTTCCTTACAGTTCACAGGATACAGGTGTTTATCTGCTCTGCCTTCAGCCTCCTACACCTCAATTTTTCTTTAGGATGAAATCTAGTAAGTGTGGTCTGAGAAAGACAAACAAGTTTGGACCCTGCAGGAATTTTTTTCTTTTAATTTTTGTGAAATCTAATGTAGTCTAAATATGAGCTGTGTACCTTGCCCCTCAGCATTGCCAAACTTTTAGGGCATTCTTGGCTTGTCAAAAAACAATCTGTGAATTGTGCAGGGAAGCATAGAGATGGCAATTTGAGAGTATGGGGAACCCTGTCAAGGTTTTGTTGGATAGGGACTTGGATGTACTAACTAGGCATGTTTCTTCTTTCATCTACCTGGTCTTTTTTCTCACTCTTACACAGTTTCATTTCCCAAGGCTGCAGAAACCAGCACAGACATTACTGAGCTTCCCTTCCTCACAGCCTCCACCTCCCCTGCCAGTGCAGAGTGGAACAAAAAACAAGCAAAAACCTCTGTCCTACCCACAGTTTCCCTTCTTTCTCCTGCTGCTCATCAGCAACATTTTCCCTGGCTGACCATTCAGACCTAGCACTGCCTAATGTCCCCAGGCAGCTGCCACAGCACATCCCAGCACACGAAAAAGGACAAAAGAACACGTAGAGGCTTGAGAGGGCAGAGTCACTGTAACCATAGGTGGTAAGTTGAGTTGTGCCAAGTGCACACGTGTGTGGACACTTTGCATGCTCATGCTTTCAACAGTGAAGGCCCAAATAGCATCCTGAACATTACTGTCACCCTGATACTCTGCCTGCCTGGTGCTTGTTGTCCCTGTTGCAAGTAGAGGAACAAAACCTCAAGGTGATTGTGCAGGGATTAGTTAACTCAGAGGATGTGGGGAATATTTGCCTCCAGTCAGTCACACAGATACCACCACCTTGTAGGAAGGTCTGTCTTCACAGGAATGTCCTCCCAGTGTAGCTGCCACCCTCAGATGAAAAAGTCACCATTCCCTTCCCCATTATTCCCCACTGATCTGTGTTTAATTGGCAAAGTACCAAACATGACCCAGGAATAGTAAAGACAGCAAGCACTGTGGTTTCACTCTTCAAATAGCAGACATAGAATGATCAAGAACAGAAACAATTTCTTGGTTCACGTCAGCTTACAGAGGAGGCAGCAGCAGTATGAGCTATATGTTCTCAGAACGTCAGTGGAAGAGACAGAAAAGACTGGGATTAAAACCCCAGTTCTGGCTCCTTGTCTAGAAAGAGTATCCTCCAGCCCGTGAAAAGTAATTCTACAGTGACTGAAACAGCTGCTGGTTGTGAAAATCTGAGGCTCATTTAGACAGTCCGAGCATCAGCTCCTGGAATTATTGATGCTGAAACAATAAACTTCCAACATCCTGCAGTTGCTGACAAAATTCACTGTGTGTTGTGCTGGTTTTGGTATAGACCCTGACAATCTTAGAGGTCCCCCAGACTGTGCAAGGAGGACAGAAGTGGTTGAATAGCATCAAATTAATACGTTTTTTCGTGTTTTAACTTTTATTTTTTACATCCATTTTAAAAGATATATCCACCTCAGCAACGCTGTAGTTTGACAATGCATACCAATGCTACACTATGATATACATAGTGTATATCATACATGAAAGAAGATAGTGTTGTAGGATTGATAGCATACACTGAAAGGAAAATGAAGAGCAATGATTATGAGATCTTTCAATATTGAAGCTGTCCCTGAGATGAAGTTTAATTGCGCTAAAGCTGGAGGTTGTTTGAGTTTCTTCTGAATCACTGCCATCTAGTGGTGGTAGGGTTGGGCTTTCCTCGTTCTGTTTTATGGTCCTGAAGTCCACAGCCAGTTTAACATCATCAGAGGTCCGACTAATGAAAAAAGTCTTCATGTCTTTAGTACCCTTGTGAAAATCGTCTTAATGTTCCTGCAAGCTAAACAACTAAAAGCCATTGAGATACAATGATCAAGATGGGCACAAATTCAGAAATACTTACATTTTTGTTTATTCAAATAGCTGTGTGCATCACAGACTAAGACTCTTTTCTATTGAAGGCAGCACCACATCACAATTTACCCAACGATCCCACTTTTAAAAGAACTTCTTTGCTTCACTATGCCCTAAGGAGACAGGAACATCAGACTGGCCAACACTAACAACCTTGTATCAGTTTGTGTAACAAAAGACATTTCCTCTAATAATAGACCTCACAATGAGCTGCCTTTTCTTAGTTTTTAATTACAAGCATCAAGTTCCCAGGTGTTTGTCATCACACCTGGTCCTCTCAGCAATAAATTCCTCTATGTCAACAGGAGTTGATAAGAAGAGGAGTTAACAAGCAGGATTCATTTCAAAGCTTCCCAGGAAAACAAAGAAGTTCTGAACTCCCTGCAGTCCTATGTCTGAAAAATGAGCTACTTTGGTGGTCTGTTGTTTTCTTGCAGAGTACTGGCAGAAGTAAATCTCAGAAACAAATGTAGTCTTCTCTCATTGCCCCTAGAAGTTGACTGCTGTGGTAGTGAGTGGAAATTAAAATACATCCACAATTGTGAGTGTTGTAGTTTATACTCTTTAGATGGGAGTGCTGAAAGTCCATCTTATGTATTAACTGATCACTTACATATATTCCTCACTCCAGAGGAATATATGCTACTTACAGCAGAATAGGTACATAATAGACACATAGATGCGTAAGTGCTTGGTATCCTGTTCAGCGCTACACAGCTCTTGGCTAAGCCATTGCTTTAATTTTTTCCTAGTATCAGTGCTCATCTACAGCTCACCCAGCTACTGGGATAGAGGAGATAAGGGCTGTAGTAAAATATGAAATAGTGGGGTGCTGAGTACGAAAATTCCATAAAGACTGAGTGCTTGAGACACAACTAAAGGTGACAAAAGCTAACCCTGTGGGTGGGAGCTTGAAGCAACCCTGGAAAAATTGCAGTGACAGCTTTCTTTGTGTTTATTATGTTGAGTTTTGTTACACTGTCCTCTTTTTTACGTGTTTTCCTTTTTCCCTTATATGTTCCATAAGGCTCTTCATATTTATCTTTACAGCAAATTCAGTCTTATCTTGTAAGCAGTACCAGTAAAAGGAGATTTGGCTTTGAAAACTTGATTGCTGCTGCAAACTTCATCCCTGTTGTAAACAAAGCCCTTATTGAAAAAGTCCAATAGCACTGGAGCTACCGGTCCTTACACCTAGAAAGCTCTAATATATTTTACAAACAGAAGTGAACAAATCTGAATTCAAAGAAATTTTGTAAAACCAAAGTATATTCACATGTGCAGTACATGAAAAATCTGTATATGTGCATAAATATTTGCAACGTGCATATACAGCTAGTACTTGAAAGAATTAAGAACTGCTGTGGTCTGCCCTTGCAAACTAGAGAAAATCATCAATAAATGAAGGAAAACACTGTCAGTGACACATTGCTTTAAATTATACCCACCACAGGCAACACACTGCTAAATAGAACTGCTGTTACCTTTCAGTGAAATCCATTTTTTTGATGGGATTTAATACCTGAACTGTATGAACAGTACAAACACACAGAAATGATAGAAAGTGCTTCACTGAGCCTGTAACATCTTCTTTGCATATCTTCTCAGTTGCATCAGCTGGGGCCTCAAAAGCTTATAAGCTTATCAAACACTGATTTTCCTGGGGAAAAAGTCATAGATATCCTGGCTGAACTAGACGCTTGGAAATTACTTCAGAGGAGGCTTTGAGCTTTGGGAGCAAGTCCCTTGAGGTAAGAACGTGGTGCAAACACTGTATTTGGTGGCAGCACGAATGGGCTGTCATTCTTGGCGCTTATCCTTCCCACCATTTAACAGCTTCTGCTTTTAAAATCTTGAGAGCTTAAGAAATTAAAAATCCTTTTTCCTTTTAACTTCCCTCACCTCTTTAAAGGTAAGTAGAGATTATGCCTGAAGTTTAGGCTGGCCTCAGTGTTGAACCTGTCAGGTGCCTGGTTTAAATCCAAGAGGCCACTTGTCAAAAAGCTAAAGGTGAGCCAGCTAGCATGGTTTGACCATTCTCTGCTGTCCCCACTGCTTTGCAGTGACCTCCAGTGCCCAACACTGGGCAGATAAGAAGGTCCCTGACTTTGCCTGCAGTGGTTATCACACGTACAAATGAGATCTAATGTTCAAGAGAACAAAAACCCCCTCATTTGTGGAAATTTTTATCTTGTTACCAGAAGCTGCTGGTCTTGTCGCTGACACATTTGCACTCCTGCTAAGCCACTGGAGTTGGCACTCTGGCTTGATCTGTGCCCACCACCCACCACATTAAATCCTGACATCAAACTGGATTGGTAGAGTTTGTCTATCTAGCTGTAAATTAGACAATGCTCTTTGGTTTTGGCAGCTGTAGCACCTCCTGTCATGAAGCCAAGCTTGGTCATGTCTGGAAGGCAGCTCTGACACAGCCAGGTCTGTGTGAGGCTATTCTGTACATCCTTGTTTTGTATAACTGCAGGCTGCATAAGGCAGCTCAAAAGTGAAAATGTAAAAAGAAATGAAAACCACAAACCTTGTCCTTGTCAAAGCCTCATGTAATAACAGGCAGCCTGAAGTTTTTGAGCTTAGTTTTAGTCCCCCTCTCTCCTTCTTCCCAAACCCTTGCACTGATATTGTTCAAAATTTTAGCAGAGGAGGGTGGGATGTGGCAAGAACCACTCTTGCCAGTGATGACATTATTACAGAATCATATCATAGATGATATAATCAGTTAAATAGCAATGGCTTTTTTAAATATGTTAGAAGATACTTCTAATTATAAAATCCAATGAAATATCCTTCATGATTTATTAAGAAGCAAGAACTAGTAGTAGTTATTATGAAGAATTTTTTACTGATGAAAGAAAATGATTGTCAAATAAAAGGATAATGAAATCACACTTACTCTTTTCCTTCTGTGAATGAATATGGTATTAAAGTTTCACTTTTGCAGAGCTTCTGAGCACTCCTGGTATAACTTTGCACTGCAGAGAGCTCATTGCAATTCCTCAAAGAGTTACATCAGAATGATATTATAGGGCTGCAGATGTGCCCTACTTATACATAGGGTACCCAGGGGCGTTCTCTTGTTCATTTTCTAATTTCCTTGTGCTTACTATTTGAAATATACTAAAGAAAGCCCTAAGAAAAATGCCTTGGTGATTAAACATCTTTGAGAATCTTAACAGGGGCAATTTTGGTCAAATGCATTCTTGTTAACATCAACTGCAGTGACTAGTGCTGCAAAGCCATCTTTACAGTAAAAAAATTCACTTCTGCTTCTGCAACAAAACTCAATAACCTGAACACAATATTGCCCTTCTGTTTCTAGCCGGTGACTTTTCTCACCAGGTGTTTTGTAAGAAATGTCTATTTCACTCCAAAATTCCATGTGATTTTTAGCAAATGGTTGCCAATCAGACATTACCAAGACAGAATATTTTTAAACCACACATTCAAGTGGCAGCTTAATGAACAGTGCTTTGACTGCAAAAGATAAGTATCATATAGGTGCAATGCTGTTCTATTCTTCTCTCCCAAGTATTAATTTTCATGGGAAGACAACTTATGAAGTGCAATGTAGCAAAATTCACAGAGAAAGCATAGCACTAAATACGAGTTTAGAAAACATCTCACCTTTCAGGGAATGGCTCCCTCAGCAGTGGAATCCCCTTTGCTTTAAAATCCATTTTCATTGTTGCATTGGACATCCACATGTCTCCATGAATCAAAGGCTGACTACAAACTGTCAGGTGGCTCTAGGACAGAAGGATTGAACTGATGTAATATGTTTCTGACACTAGGTGAGGTAAGTCAAATCTCTTTTACTGCCTGATAAATGATTTTCTTTTGGCAGAAGTGCAGCAGATATCACATTTCTGATTAGACTACACAAAGAGACTGCAGTACATGCTCCTCAGAATAATAGTTGTGATTGATTACGTATATGTGTAAAGGATGCTGGTAATGTAAATAGGGCCTTCTCCCCACACCCCAGCCTTTTCTCTCTTCCCTTCCCCTCCCCTCCCTTCCCTTCCCCTTCCCCTCCCCTTCCCCTCCCCTCCCTTCCCTTCCCCTTCCCTTCCCC
>NDXB01013288.1:28984-41791 GCA_002631895.1 Agapornis roseicollis | reverse complement strand
AAAAAAACACACACAAAAAAAAAAAAAAAAGGAAAAAACCACAAAACATCTTTTCAATTCAAATGCAAGAAGATTCAGCAGGAAGTCAGGGATTTTGTAGTTTTTTCTTGTGATCAGACTTTTTCTGTAAACATCTTGCTTACGCTGCAAGTTTTTACTAGTGCATAATGCTACGATTGTACACATGAGCTTAATGGTATGTTATCTGTGCGTCTCATCTGCCACTATTCTCTCAGAGTTGCCTACACAAGTTTGTAAAATAAAATAAATAAAAAAAACCCCATACTACTGATGGGTCTGGTATCAAAAGAGACGTTCTCATTTCTTTACAACAGAGTTGATTTGACAGTTGTTGATTTCACAGCCAAAGTCATTAGGAAAAAAGGGTATGTTGTTTTCATTTTTCCTCTTTTCTGCCTTGCTTTCGCCCAGCTGTCTTTCTAAAACACAGACTTAGCATCCTCACTGCCATCACCTGTGTTACATACTCATAAATTAACAGTCTTGTTAGAGTCTCGAGCAGTACACCCCACTCTGGGCAATGGATTCACAGCTCCAACAAAAGATCACAGCATTTCCTGAAAGAATAGCCAAATGAATAATTTCTTTGTAAAGGCATTCTTCTACTACATGATCAACTAAAAATGGGCAAAAGAGGCATTTAGGATCTTCTTTCTTCTAATTAAGGCTGTATCTACATACAGAACAATTACTGCCTTGCTCTGAACACTGCTTCAAATCATTTGACCAAGACACCACAAAATGGACTGTTACAAAAATGCAGAACATTCCTGATTAACTCACCATTATTTCTTTGCCAGATTCTGTCATCACTTCTCATTAAAAATCATTTATTCCACAGCTGTCCTATTGATTTATAAAGTACTAAAGGATGCAAGAACCTGGCACAGCCTGCCATTTTTATACAAAAATACAACTGCTGGAATTCAATCATTTAATTTTCAACTCTTTTCTTAGGCTAAATGTATTATCTATCAAAACAATACTACTGGAAATAGTATACTACAACCATCAGAGACAAAAACTGACAATGACATCAATCACGCTCAGGTTAGCAAACATTAGAAACTATGCTAGGCAGCATAAGTTTAATGCAGCTTTCACTGGGCTAATAGGAAACCGGATGATGGGAAAATGTGAGAAGGGACATCCTGAAGACAGAAATGAGTCAGTGCCTTATACTGGCAACTTTCACCTTATTAGCTTTTGCCTTATTAAGATGATTTACCTTTTAAGGTAAATCATTTTATTAAGATGATTTTAGCTTATTAAGATGATTTACATTCTGTTACTTTACACAAATTAATTTTACAGTGGCAGTAGAGAAGGGCTAATGAAAGAAGGATTCAGAAACAAAATTACCTTTCAACATGGGTGCAGGTATTCCTACCTAAAAGCACTCCAAAGCTTTCAATGAAAGTTAATGTTTAACTATCTAATACATTTCAACCTAAATTCAGACTTTTTCTTTCAAAGTTCAATTTTAATCTCATCTAGCATCAAACATACCTTGCAATCACATACACAGGAAAATTGTGTAGTAATATCAAATGTGATATCTGTATTGCGCTGCCTTTTGATAAATTACTATGAAATTTAAAATGCACTGAGTTTTAACTTTCTACTAAAAGAGTTAGTCTTCAGTGCAGGCTCCTTGAACAATTTTAAACCCCATCATTTAAATCCCATCTGGAGGTCAAGCCTGACCAGCATATAGTATTCCAACCACAGTAAGATGAAGAAACAGAGCAGGAAGTTTTCAATGATTTTGAAGCAGTGGGCTTAAATAGCATCATCCAAAACCAGCCAGCTAAACATGATGGATCAGAGTAATGCATCATTTCTATTCAGCTGCAGAAGTTATTTTGTGGTCTTCTGATTCTTGAGAGGGAAATCCAAACAGTGGAACAAGCAGCTTCACCATTTAAGTCATAATCAAAGTTGATTTGCTGCAGGCTGAACTTCTGGGAGGGGGGAAAGCAGAGAAAATCCCAAGCAGGCTATCCCCTCCTAAAATCCTCAACAATATATGAAAAGGCAGCTCTGTACAGTGGAGGCCAGTGCTGGATGAGCTCCCAGGTAATCACAGACAGCCCTTCCCCAGCAGCATGGTGTGGGTACAGTGCCAGGACATGACAACATCAGAACTTCTCAACAGCTGTGGCTCCATCAGAGAAACAGTCATGATGCACTCAGCCAGAAATGAAGCAGAACACATGGAAACAACTTCTGCTTAGTAATTTTTAATCATTCTTAAAAGCTGGAAAAGTAGTTCAGCCATGGTCACACCAACAGATAGATCCCCAAGGCTGCCTCCACCTCACTTGTTTCAATGGTTATCATTCTTCCCCCTCCAGAAAAGTCAAGAACCCCTTTTTGTTGAACATGCTTTTGGGCAGTAAGCACCAGCCATTGGAATAAGACAGCAATGGCAGAGGAGGAAGCCATTTTCTCTTTCCTCAGGCAAACTCTCTACAGTATTAAAATCCCACTTTCATCTCAGTAACAGCAGGGTTTGGCCCTACAGTTATTTGCACTGTAGTTTGAGCTTTATCAGTAAAAATGACTGAAGTCATATGAAGATGTACATCAGAGCTAGAAAGGGCAAGCAGAAACAGAAAACTGCGCTCCCAGATATGACCAAAGGAGCTAATGCTAAATAACCTGGGCATCCCTCCCCCTCCAAAGCACTTGTAAGGCTCTGATGTGAGCCAGTGTCTTCCTTCTTCTGTGGAAGGATTCCAGAATGTTAATGTAAGGAAGCATAAATTCAGTGCTTGGATTGAGATAAATGAAGTTGATGTGTGACTTCCATTATACTCTCCAGCAGAGGACCTCAGCAGATACGTACCACATGACTCCTATAGACTGTAAGACAAGAAACATGATCAGGCAGGGAGGCAGCCAGCGGAAATGAAGAATCTGGATACAGAAATACAGGATGATCAGTCTTTAATTCAACTTCTATATTCCTTAGAATTGCTTTAAAGGGGACAAATCTCAAGTGAGTTGATACAAGCAGAATTTATACAAAACTCATCACATAACAGTGTGTCACAAAAATAGAACAAAGCTGAGGCCAGGGGTCTAGACAGACCAGGCATAATCAGTGGCATATTTTGCTTTGTGGACAGCAGCAAATCAGACATTTTTGGAGAACAACTAACAAAGAAAACAAGTTTATCATTCAGTCTAAATCCTAAGATCCTTACATCTGCATTTATCAGCATTAACCTTCATAAGAAGGCAAAGACAGGAAAGACTTCATGGCATGGTTCTAGAATGCTATTCACTTTGACTTGAAAATTCATCCAATTCCTGCTTCCTTTCTCAAATTTGACATTTTGTTGGCAGTGACCTGTGTAAGAAGAGAAGCTGCTCCTCTCTCAACACTTTCCAAAGGGCTAGGCTACGTAAAAACTGACATGATTTTTGTGAAAAAATCAAGTTATGTTTACTCTAATCTTGTAAAAATGCAAGTCAAATTTATCCTGAAGCAAATTTAAGTAAATAAACCTCTTTCTCTAGATTACTGTAGTGCAATACTGGACACAGATGCCTTTATTGTGTTTCTTGGCAGACCTCTCGTGAAATAAACATAAAAATTCATTTGGCAATTCTGAGCTTAAAGAATAATAAGTTTTAATTTGATTATGTGCTTCAAAGTGACGCTCACACTGTCCCCATCATGGGCATCTGGCATGTCAGCAAAAGCAGACTGATGCAAGCTGGCAGACAAAACACATTGCTTAAGCCCACACTAGCATTGTTTGTCATATGTGTGCATTTTTTGTTTTGGGAGTTGTTTGGGGTTTTGTTGTTCTTGGGTTTCTTTTTAGTTTTTCTGTTTGTTTGGTTTTGATTGGTTTTGTTTGGTTTTGGTTTTTGTTATTGTTACTTCTTTGCTTTATATAAGCAGTCTGGGGATTAGCTCCCTATATAGGAAACAGCTAGCAGAAAGCCAGCCACCATTCCATACCTTTTGTTGTAATCTTAGTTCCCCTTCAACATAAAAAGGACATGGAGCTGTTGGAACAAGTCCAGAGGAGGGCTACAAGGATGACCAGAGTACTGGAGCACCTCCCCTATGAAGACAGGCTGAGAGAGTTGGGGCTGTTCAGCCTGGGGAAGAGAAGGCTGCATGGAGACGACAGAGCAGCCTTCCAGTATCTGAAGGCGGCCTATAGGGATGCTAGGGAGGGACTCTTCATTAGGGACTGTAGTGACAGGACAAGGGGGAATGGGTTCAAACTTAAACAGGAGAGGTTTAGATTGGATATAAGGAAAAAAATTCTTTCCTGTTAGGGTGGTGAGATACTGGAATGGGTTGGCCAGGGAGATTGGCAGTGTTCAAGGCCAGACTGGATGAAGCATTGGGTGATATGGTTTAGTGTGAGGTGCCCCTGCTTATGGCAGGGGAGTTGGAACTAGATGATCTTAAGGTCCCTTCCAACCCTAACTATTCTATGATTCTAGAACACAAAGGTCTTTTCATATGGGCATAATATAGACAAAACTCACTTATTTTAGCCATTATTAAGGTTTTGATGGCATGGAAGCCCTACATGGAAGTACTGCTCCTGTAAAATTCAGTAGCAGGCTCCCTGAATGTAGGCTGAAAGCACAAATGTAGATAGATTATTCAGTATCCCTCTGGGAAGCACTTGGACACTGCCTCCTGAAAGTTTTTCCTCCAGGTGAATAGCTGTTTCAGGTTAAAATTCACCATTTAGCTCCATTAAAGTTCACAGTATTATGCATATATCAAGTTTATCAAAAGCAGTACAAGAAAGTTAAATCCAAGGAAGGTCCATATAGTTTGCTAACTTCTTAGTTTGGTGTCAGTAACTTTTCTACTAATGCTTTCTCTGTAGTTTAGATCACTGGTTTTTTTCTTCAGCATACTCGTAGTTTGCAATAAGGAAAAACACAAACAAGCAGAACCAGCTCACCAATGGCCACGTGATGATGCTACAGACACTACTGAGCTAAGCAGCAAACTACATTTCAAAGCATTTACAAACATTTCAGTTTAGAATATTTACTAAAATTAAGCACAGCTTACCTCTATTGTTAATTTATTAAATTAACCTGTACGTGTGGTCTCTTAGTCAGGTATCTGTACTATTGACCTGAGTTTCCAAACTTGTTAGCCCACAGTTACGTATCTTGGCATATGCAGTACTATAAAGATAGCAGAATCAGAATGGAGTTTAGACACATGAAATTAAGGTGTCCCTGCTTAAATGCTTGAGTGAGTAGAAGCCAAAATACTCAGAAGTATAAAGCAAGCATCATTTTTCATACTTTCACAAACAATTGAGTAGCTTTCAGAAGTTACCTGTACTTCATACATACATGCAGTTATTTTTCATTATAATCTTTCTCTCTGGAAATTCATTTGATGAGTAAAAGTCTCCACAAAAGTGCCAGCACTAGGCTTATCTTGGAAAATCTGGATTACATAAATAATTAATTACTTGGTTTAGGAGTACAGAGCTCTCAGCAGAATCTCTTTGGTATCTAAAATGCAATAAACCCAGGAAATTTCATGCATTTTCCCTCTAAAACTTTTCTTCAAGGTCCACTTACCATTAGGTACTTATTGCACATGATATTGATAATTAAACCTCTGTATTCAAATGTATCCCTCAGTTCAATTAACAAGATGACACAATTGGAGAATACTTATAGGACTGGTTACTAGGAAAACGGCAGGCACAACTTTCACATACAGTAGATTACACAGCCTTTTTAATGTGTCAAATTAGTATCAATTTGAAAATGCTTGCAAACTGGATTTCACAAATTAGCTGGGCTCATCTCCAGTACTTTCTGTAAACAGGAGGCAGCAAGCTAGGAGAAGTTCCCATCAATTAGGGAGGGATAACAATACGTACACCTATGACCAGTCCAGCATTAATCACAGTCTTTTTTAGGAGTCAGGCCTGCGTAGCTATCAATTACCCTGCAGAATTAGACCAAGTGACAAGCCTATTAAATTCCCAAGCCAGAGCTGCTATCTCTCTTAGCTATTGTACAGGGCTTGCAGCCATCTTTTATTTAGGGCAGTTGTTTGGTTGGAGTTTTTTGGGAGTTTTTTGGGAGTTTTATTATGGTTTCTGGTTTCTTTTCTAGTAAAGAAAGCCTTCTGCTTCCCTTCATGCTTCTAGGGCAAAAGGGGCACATCAGCTCCCAGTACAGCAGAGGGCACCTATAAGGACACAACAAAAGCCCCCCTTTTTATGAAATTACCAACATTCAGAGAAACCAGCCACTTCTTAACATACCCACAGCTCCAAAAAGCCTGGTTTATGTCAAAATATAGCTGCATGTAAAATTATTGCTTTTGTACATGAAGCCAGACACCCTGACTGCAATGGTATGACATTCCTAGAGGTTTAATAAACTAAATTTCACACCTAGGAACATGTCTACATATATATATGCATATATGTATACATACTCACACGTATATATACCACATTATCACCACATATAAATGGCTTCACTTGAGAAGTGAGAACCAGGAGACTTGTTTTGACATAACCATCTCTCTTTTATATTGTCAATACAATGCAAAGTTTATTAATGGTTCCTCTTCCTAAGGGGAAGGATATTTTAATCTCATTATTTCCTCATTAAGTGATGGTAACAGAAGCACTGAGTCAGACTAACACAGACAGCACTAGATTCCACAGCAACCCAGCACAAATTTATGAAATGCTAAGAAAAATTTAGGTTTCAAAGCTGAAAAGGCACAAACCATTTAAGAAAGCTGTGAGATAAATATTATAAATATATAGCAGTAAGTATGATGCAGCCCTGACTTGCAGTTTTATTGCTCCTGCAAATAGAGAAATTGACATGTTATAGCTTCATCATATTAAAATATATATATATCCATTAACCACTGTGCTACATTGTTCTTACAAAAGCTATGACAGGATTTCTAAATGCACATTTTGTTTACTTTTCTTCCCAACTGACAGCTTGTGTCACTATTATAACCCTTCACTCCTCTGATTCCAACCGCAATGATTCAATTCCCACACAAACATAATGCAGAGATGCCATATAATTCCCATTAGTGCACTCTTTTCTCAATTTAACATTTGTTGTCCTTCCTTCAATTTTTATTGTGTGGCCTTTACGCTAATCCACAACTTAATAACAAGAGCTGGCAGCTGCTGCTTCTTCAGTGTTCTGGTCAAGAGCATAAATTTCATCCTTTATCTGCTGCTTAATATTATGTCAGTGCTATCTGGCAAATATCCAAAAAGTGAACTGTTACTCTTCTTTCATTCTTACAACTGGATTGATCTAGAGTCAAACAACTATCAATAGGTCTTGTCACCAACTTTTTTTTTTAAGATTACATACTCTCTAACTACCGTTTTTTTTCTGGTGTAAGGAATCAAGCCGCATCCTAAAAATAACTACCAGAAGATACTCTGACACCTGTTTTTTACTAGAAGAAATTACAGGATCTGCTCATTTTCAGCCAGTCTCTTCATTTTTCATCTTTATCCTTTTCTCATTTTTCTGGATACCACAAATAGGTAGAAATTATGAATTGCTCATTACTCCATCAAGATCTAGATCCTAAAACTGCATAATAGTCTTGGATAGCCTTCTCAGAGTAAACACTAAATAGTTACTCATTAAGCAACCAGTTTCATGCAATGTTAACCTACGATCATCAATAGTAAATAAAGATCTTAGTGTTTTGCAGTCTTCTGTGATCAGCATCAGATAGAGCCAAGGAATCTAATAGGATTATTTGCTGTTGCTACTGAGACAGAAGAGTGGAAAACGGACATTTGTATGGTGCTTCAGCAGTGCTTCCCGAGGACATTATCTGCCTCGGTGATGACGACAGCTGGCCACCTCCTCAAGGCTAGGGATTAATAGAGTGCATGGAAGAGAAGTAGTGCTGCACTGTGTTATTTTGATAACATAAACCAAAAACTATGATCTAATCCCCCCCAAAGTACACATATATTTCTCATTCTTTTCTTACTCACAGCTGAAATTTCAGGACATTATTAAATATTCTCTTATGAAAGTTTCATTAAATAGTAGCAAGGATTCTTGCTTCTGTCTCCTCCTCCCTTTCCCCCCTTAAACCAACAGATAATCTCAAATACAAAAAACCTCCAGTTTGGCAAGTGTGTCATAATGCAAAAATTAACAGTTTGTGCCAGTGAAGTGGAGAATGAGATACTGGATCAGGTTATCTCTTCAGGTCAGACTTTTTGGGGGGACAGATGTAGGCACTCTGGCAGCTTGTGGGACTGCCTCTCCTTAGTGCAATTAGTTTGCACAATAACACAAGTACTCACTCCTTTCTAATGTGAAAAACATAAAGTATATCTACTTTATCTGTCTACTTCCCATATCTTCCAAGCCAGCTACCTGTGATGAGCTATTTGGCACCATGCACACACTGCCCACATGCTGAGCAGTACCATAGCAGCACAGTTTTGACACAGTTGGTATTATTAAAAGTCTATATAAGGAACTGAGATAAACAGCACTTCACCCTAAAGGTATCCACATCTAGGTTCAAATGTCACAGTAAGAGCCTTAAAAATCATAACAGTGCACACTGTCAGACCCAAATAATGATGGCTATTCTCCTGACCCAAGAAATACACTAGAGGTCTTCCTTCTGGGCAGACACTACCCTAGGCACCAACTCAGACCATGTATTCCCTTGTCTCTTTCTAGAGATACGCCTGAAAAACAATGAACCTACCCAAGGTATAGGGCCAAAGACAGGTTGCTTCTATCTGTACAAAGCTTCCCTTCTGTGGAGGCCACAAACACCAGTAGTGTAATGCTCTAGGTAACACAAGGATAAGATGAGATGAGAGGAAAAAAGAATGCAAAACTCCATGCGGCTCCAAGAAGAAAGCAGAAGGAGGGATACCCCTGCTACCAGCAGTCATGAACTGTGTCTAGTTTGATAAGTGATCAGCGATGCACAGAATATGGAGACAAAAAAGAAATATCACTATTTTAAGGCAACAAAACCAGAACAAAATATTGGATGTTATTTTTAGTCCCTCTCTCCTTTTCATGTTTTACAACTGAGAGAAAGACCATCAGATTCATCTGCATGCTGACTGAACTACAACTGCAGCAATGGAAACTCACCATAAACCAGATTTAATTGTCTGCTAAAACATGGTTACATACTGTGTTGATAGAGCAATGCATTTGTCCATTGTGCTTTATGATACTGCATTTTATTTATAAAAATAGTCAACCTAGTTTAAAGAAATCAATTATATATAAATTATTTGGCACATCAATAAAGCAGAGAGAAATCATTCAAAAAGGGATCTTCCTCCTTCTAAAGATAACTTTCAGGAACACATAGTGTATTTTCAGCATTTAAGTGTAACTCCACTACACTGGGCTAGGCATGTCAGAATAAATGGAATACTGATCAATTTTACATAATAGAAATACTACTGTATGACACCTTATAATCTTCATACTCCCCCCCAGGAGAATATTTAGAATTTGTTTTCTTGTGAAATTTTTAACATTGCTAATTTGATTTTGATCAGAAGCATCCCAAATACACCACATCACACTTAAGTCAAAGAATCTCATATGCCATAATAATGAAAACATAAACATCCTTTTCCCCGTGAAGAAAATCTTTAAAACCAGCCTCTGAAATGAACCAAAACACATAATTCTTGAAAGAAAGATTAGGAGATTTAGCTGCTTCTTCCACTCAATATCATAAAGCACCCCCTTATATATGCTGTATAAAGTGAGCAGATACTGAATAGTATGCCAAATATTCTGAGAAATATTTCCTTCATCACGCAATCTGTGCCACCCATTGGGACAACAGATAAAACTTATCTTGCTTGTGGTGTGACAAGATGAGCAGAAAAGGGGCATCTGTAGACACTTGAGCATCCTAAAAATTTTGAGTTCTACAGTTGAGAAGGTACTCATGGGACTCTACCTCTGTGTCTGTAATGCCTGCTCCTGTTAGAGTGGACAATTGTCATTTTTTGTTGCTTCAAAAAACACACAACTATTTCAAGCACACAAGGATGCCAAATCGTTTTACAAACAAATTATATTTCTTGCTGACTAAAGCTGTACATGCTGCAAATACTACTTTGACTTCTGTACTGCCTAGGCAATTCGTGTTGTCCTTAGGTGCTCCTGGCTAGTGCAGGCATTTTTCAACACACCAACTTCCATACAAAATTTCACTGAGGAATTTGGCAGAAGTGTAACTGCTAAATGAGCAGCGATCAAATAGTTCACCCAATCAGTTTTCTAATTCACTGCAACTGCTATAAATACTACCCATTATTACTGAATGTAGCTTTCAGGGGAAAAATACATGCAAACTTCCTGAAGTATCTAATCTATGTGAAAATTATACAGAACATCACATTAAAATATAAATAAACACTTTGGCATACTCTTAATGTATGTGCATAGATTACTCGGGTGTACTTCTAGGATAAGTACCATTTGATGTTCAGATTATCGGTGGATATTTAAAGTTGATTACCCTAGAGATAAGATATAATTGGTAAACAAGGAACACATACAGAACAACAACATAATAACCACAAGTTTTATTTATTTCACAATTTATTTCTACGCTTGGGACAACAATTACATAAAGATACTAATTATTTTTTAAAACTAACAAAATGAAATCAGAAAGTACCAAAAGCATCACTTTTCATGATGTCGCATTATAAGCTGAATGGAAGACCTTACTGCACTTCACTATTACAGCACCACAAGTGACGCTGTGCTACTTTGAAACTTGAGCTGCATTGCAGATGCAGAGACAAAACAAAAGCTCTCAAAAGGTACAATACACTGTACATCCTCCCAGGGTTACTTGTAGAGAAAGACTTACACAGCCCAGCAGTAAATCTCAGGGCTCCATTTCAGACTTTTTTGGTTTACAGCACTTCAAGGCAAGGAAAACTCCACTGGTCATGGCAAAGGCTGGTATTTATTTCAGCAGCAAAGTGCTGGGGATGGAAGAATAAACATGCAGCAGCAGATAATAAGAGGAAAAACAAAATGAATGTAGGTAATAAGAGATCAAACAGAGAAGAGACACTGGTGTGCTAACAAGATTACTGAAGAGATCAATCAACTCACAGATGTGATGGTAGGGACATGTTCACTTGGCTAACACATATTTAATTACCTATATTATTTATCCTTTTCAGTGTAGGCACCTTATCTAGACTTTGTTTACACTCAGCTGTAAGCTGCTTCTGGTTTTTTTCTCTCTCTCTCGTCTTATGTTTACAACATCTTTGGCTACAAAATATGGCTCAATTGTAGTCTCCTTCCAAATTTCTTTTCCTTTATAATTGTAAGGCACTGAAAATAATTGATGTTTGTTTTTATCTCATTGATGACTTGAATTAGCCACTATCATAAGAGCCAGGCCATCAGCCTCCCTATTTATTGAAGTTACTACCTCTCAGGATGGAGAACAGCTCTATTTTCTGAATGGTGTGGGAAGCTGAACTAGAGACAGCTACCCTCACCCCTTCAAACGTCAGATGTTACAGCTGACAGCCAAAGGGATTTTTGAAAGTAAAACCTAGGGAAAAGATCCTTCACATCGAAAGCATTATTGAATAAGGTGGATATTAATAAATAAAAACTAGATAAATAGAGTTATATAAAAAAAAAGACTATTGCTTATGCTTGGGGTATCTGTTAATAAATGCACAGCCTGACTGGATTTGAATATATGACACATCAGGATCTCCCCATGAGACTAGACTTCCTCCAGAAGTGCATGTGCCCAGTGCCAGCACATTTCAAACTGATTTCAAGCACAAAGAAAGTAAATGCCCTGAACTGCTGCTAAAAGACAATGTGAGAATCTCACAGAACCCTATCACAACAGATGCACTAAAAGATCTTGGAGTAGCAGTCTGAGCATTCCTCACATAAAGATGAGACTCCAGCAGTCAGACAGATGAGGCAATAAAACACTCAGGAAGAGGGAATGGGTTCTGGTTAAATCCTACCCAGAGCAGCTATTGAGGAAAGTCTAGCTAAAGTCCACTTAAGCACTGATCTAACCAGTGGGAATGGCTAGATGCAGCTATGAAGTAACTTTAGTCAGTTAAATCAGCACATTAACATGTGAGCAGGAAAAAAGCCATATGCTGTAAGAACATAGAAAAAAATAAAAGGCACTGAGACCTAGAATCATGTGGCTCAAGGACACAGCAGCAAGAATCAAGCATTTTGCAACTATTTTTTTAAAAATGGTGGCATATTCAGAACTTGTATTTCTTTTAAAGATCTGACACCAATTTCTGGAACACTTGTTGCCCGCAGGCACATCTGCAAGAGCAACCCTGTTAGCAGTACCCTAAGCTGGTACCAACTCCAGTGCTAACTCCATATCTCTCCACAGAATTCACGTGGGCTGTAAAATGGTTACGCTTTCCTTGGAGTGGCTTCCGTTGCAGAAAAGTATTGTCCATATAGTCTGTAAAGTGCTTTCAGAACAAAGTCACTATAAAAACCTCATAACTGAGGTAGCTTACAAGGTGACGTTTCCTGCCAAATTAAAAATACAATCCTCTAGACCTCTAGAAGCTGTGCTACCATATTGCCAGTGCAGAGAGAGCCAGTTGACAAAAATCAAATAATCCAAGCCTCGCACTCTGATGTGCAAAAAACAAACCAAAACAAAACCAAAAAACCAAAAGACTACAAGTGCAACTCTGCTGAGTAAAAAAATGA